>JARYGA010059461.1:0-40588 GCA_030545235.1 Helianthus tuberosus | reverse complement strand
AAAAACCACAATATATAAAAGAGAGAAAAATACCACAATTCAATAATTCATTAAATTTTATGGATGCCAAATGGTTACTTTATCTCCATACTCCACCACACGTTGACGACAACACTCGCAACGACTTGAACCTCTCACTCGGAGGCTGAAGTGGTACTAAAAAGAGTTGTCAAGTTGCTAAAGTTATAAAATTTATCAACTAAAACGATCACACATACTTTAACTTTAATGGTGGGAAACAGGCATGTAATCACAAGAATAAAAATCAGCATGCCAAATGAACAGAAGAAACTTATTGATTGGTCAGGCGTATAATCCACGTTTACATAAGTTTATATAGTTGCATAAGATTGTGAACATACCACACTTGATTCAACGAATCACTACCAAAAATGATCGCTAAATGGCCCCTTTTCATTCGGCCAGTTCTCTTGGCCGTTGTGGTGCAATTTGCAACCTTTTCTACACTAACCAACACAGCAGCTGCACGGAACAGCACCACCGGCGATCTTCTGGCATTGCTTGCCATCAAATCCATGATTAAAGGTGACCCACAAGGTCTCCTGACCTCATGGAACCATTCCGGCACTAGTTTTTGCCAATGGCAAGGTGTTACATGCAGCCCTCGCCACCAAAGAGTCACCCACTTGAACCTCTCATCTGGAGGCTTAATTGGTACGTTGTCTCCCTCCATCGGAAATCTAAGCTTTCTCAGGGTGATTCAGCTTTTTAACAACTCATTTTCGGGTGAAATTCCACCTGAAATTGGGCGTCTCTTTAGATTACGACAACTACGTCTCGCTTACAACTCTTTCACGGGAAACATTCCAGCCACCATAATGAACTGCTCCAACCTCCAAGTCCTTAAGTTGGGTTACAATAATCTGGTCGGGAAGATCCCAAATGAAATCGGGCGTCTCTTTAGATTACAAGAACTATATCTTTTTAACAACTCTTTCACGGGGAACATTCCGGCCACCATAACGAATTGCTCCAACCTCCAAGTCCTTGACTTGGGTCTCAATAATCTGGTCGGCAAGATCCCAAATGGGATTGATTCATTGTCCATGCTAAGCATCCTCGCCCTTAACGATAACATTCTACAAGGCGGAATTCCACCTGAAATCGGACGTCTCTTTAGATTACAAGAACTATGGCTTTATAGCAACTCTTTCACTGGAAACATTCCGGCCACCATAACGAATTGCTCCAACCTCCAGATCCTTCAGTTGGGTATCAATAATCTGGTCGGCAAGATCCCCAATTGGATTGGTTCATTGTCCATGCTAAGCATCCTCGCCCTTCACGATAACATTCTACATGGCGGAATTCCACCTGAAATCGGGCGCCTATTTAGATTACAAACACTATCTCTTTATAACAACTCTTTCATTGGAAATTTATTGTCCATCCCTCCCACACTTCATACGCTCGACATAAGTTTTAATAACTTTGGGGGGAAATTACCTTCTCTCACAAACGGTTCGGCTTTAATATTTTTGAGCCTATTAGATAACTATTTTGTTGGATCACTACATAATTTGGTTTGTTCCAACGGGGTGAACACGATCGAGTTGGTTGAATTGGGAAATAATCAGTTGTCGGGTGTTATTCCTGAGTGTTGGGAGAAGTGGTCGAGCTTGAAAGTCTTATCCTTAAATGATAATAATTTGTCTGGTGAGATTCCAAGAACATTGGGCTCTGTACCTTTGTTGCAATCATTGGATATGAGTGGGAACATGATTTCAGGAAGCTTACCTTCTTCCATAATGAATCTGTCATACTTAAAGATCCTTCAACTTGAAAAAAATAATCTTGCAGGAATCATTCCACCATGGATTGGAATAAAACTCACAATGTTGAAAATTCTCAATCTTAGATCCAACAATTTTTACGGAAATACTCCAAACCAGCTATGTTATCTTTCACATGTTCAAGTATTGGATCTCGCTCATAATAACCTCTCAGGAAATATTCCTAGATGCTTCAACAACTTTAGTGTGCTTTCGGGCAAAGAAACTAGTTTAGAGGTTCAATTTTCATTCAATTTTGATAATTATACTACTATTGCTACTGATTTATTGGTGATGAAGGGACGAGAAGACACTTATGGATCTTTCCTAGGACTAGTCACACTTTTGGACCTTTCGAGCAACAATTTGTCTGGGCAGATCCCTAGTGAGCTCAAGACCCTCCACAAGTTAAAATCATTGAATTTATCAAGAAATCAATTGACAGGAAAGATCCCAAATAAGATAGGAGACATGAAATCACTTGAGTCTTTTGATTTATCAGTAAACTATCTTTCTGGGGAACTTCCTATAAGTTTGTCAGGGTTGAATTTCTTGAGTAGCTTTAACGTGTCCTACAACAATTTGACAGGAAGAATTCCAACAGGTACACAAATTCAAAGCTTCAATGAGTCCAGTTTCATTGGAAACAAACTTTGTGGAGCTCCACTAACTAATGATTGTGTACATGTTATTGACAAACCTGATACAACAAGCGACCAAAAAGAAGACGGTGGATCACACAAAGTAGATTGGGGGTTGATTATTAGCATAGCGCTTGGATAGATTATTGGGTTTTGGGGCATTTTGGTTTCATTAATGCTCAATAGATCATGGAGAATCACATATTTCCGTCTCTTGAGGAAATTGATCAAGATATAAGGTTTATGATGTTATGCATAAGTATTATTGTGATATATTTTCTAAGTGACCGTAAAAAAGCAGCTCCTGGGTCACTTGGTGTAGTTCCCCTGGAGTCTGTTTTTCATAAAGCTTATGTTTATTGTTGTGTTTCTGTTCGGTTCTCGTAGGGTTGTTTTGTTATGTCTTTCTTTGTGATTGTTAAACCAGCTTCCCGTTGGTCCTTTTTCTAATAATAATATATCATCGTTCCAAAAAAAAGTATGTACACTTTATAAATTTTCATACTCAAAGTTCAAGATAGGACCATATAAAATATAGATAAATCAAACAAATGTACATAAAACAATCCTAAAAAAATCAGGTTGCATCCAAAATTCTCACTCAAATGGTTAGGTTGTTGATTTCCATTCCATGATTGCTGAAAGAAGCGTGTAATTAGGCGTTAAGCTCCTACTTGTCAACGGTAAATTAGTCATCGGAGAGCTATCACTCTCTTCAAGCCATTGCTCTATCGCCCTGCGATCGTACGTGTAGCCATCAGCAGCAACACATGGATCAACCATAACATCCTGGATCAAAACATCATTATATTATGAAAAACTAGTGTTGTTCGATAAAAACTGAAACAAAGAATGTCACAATCTTACCTTGCGTATGGGGCATATGAAGTGGTTAGGAGGGGTGGGTCGCGTCATGGATGTGGATCTTTGAGCTGCATCTGCGACTACTTTTAGTCGTTCCAATACAGGAAGAACCTTGTTTTTCAAATCTGGTCTATCTTTTCTTCGAAGCTCAGCGCAGCTCAACCCCAAATATGCTAACTCTTTCGCTTCATCAATCGGCCATTCGCCTGCATCTTGATCCAACACACTGGCTAACTCATCATTTTCAAGAGCTGTTTCCACCACATGAGTAACTGCAATTGCTGGTCTTGCGGTCAGCAGCTGCAAAATCACCATACCAAGAGCGTATACATCGGATTTTGGAGATACTAATCCTGTTCGTTGATACTCTGGATCAATATAACAAAGAGTTCCCGCTGGACTCGTGTCTTTGTAAATGGTGGATGTGGAAGAGAAGTCTGATTGAAGCATTGTTGAGAGACCAACGTCCCCTATTTTGCTCACGAGATTTTTATCAAGCAGTATATTTGCTGGTTTTAGGTCACGATGAACGATGGATTTCGGTTTCGCATTATGAAGGAAGTTTAGAGCTGATGCTACTTCCCACACGATACGGAACCGGTCGAACCACGGGATCGGTGGTGTGTCGTTTTTGCGAAATAATCGCTCGTCCAAACACTCCCGTTTTCCATGTACTCGTAAACCAAACAGCCATGATCCACACACGCACCGATTAGAATCAGCAATACCATGTCCAAATGACGTTGGGCCCCGTAACGTATGTCAAGGCTCTGCCTAAATTCGTTTGGGTTCTGTCTCGAGACGTAGGGATAAAGTGGAATTGGGCTACCATACTTAATATAAATGCACTATATATTTTATTAAATAGTCCAGGAGCTATACCCAAAATATTGCCAACACTCCCAAAATATTTCTGACACCCCTAATATATTTAGAATACCCCTATATGTTTTTAAATACACCCCGTATGTAAAAACCGAGCCCGAAATACAATATAACATTAAAAATAAATGAAAAACAAGAAATAGTAAGTTGAGGCGGGCCGCGTAGACCCACCCCAATTCTTACGCGGGCAATATGAAGGTTCAGACCTGATTCCTTTGATTTTATTAAGTTCAAGCGGCCGCGTAAGCTACCCTTAACACTTACGCGGGCCGCGAGAGTCCCAAAAGGTGGCGCAGCCCTGGGCCGCCACCTGGCCCAACACCCGTCAAGCCTACACATCGACTCAGCATAGCTATAAGTTGACCTGGGGTCAACGAGGGCCGCGTAAGCCCTGCTCTCATGTTACGCGGGCCGCGAGAGAGTCATGTATCAGCACTATATAAAGGAGCCATCGGATTCAACTAGAATTCGCTCACAATTCATTTCTCAATCTTAATTTCTGAATAGAAGGCATAATACTCGGGTATCATACCCCTAATTAGCGATGTTTTGCTCCGTTGTAAGTATTATAACCCCAGTTTCGTAAAAGATACGCTGCCCGATTGATTTAGGGTTCCGTAACAACTGTCGTGGTTCTGCCCGACGTAGTTGTTGGAATACCGTCTCGGGGAGGGTATCATTAATATTATCAAAAGGGTTATTATACTAACCTAGGTACATTTGTGTAAATTATAGATTATATCCAGGAAACCCTTACGCGAAGTCTAAGATAGCAATGTGGGTTTATCCTCTTTTTGTTAACCTTTTTGTAATGTTTTACAAAACCTTAAATGTTTTACAATGCGATTAAGTGGTGATTGAGTCTTTGTAGTTCTTCAATTACGGCCGGTATTTTGGGGTTTTGTATACAAAATTTACTACGAGTAGTAGTAAGTCTGCATTACCATTGGACGACGAGTTAGCCAATGGGTAATTTGACCATAGCCATAGATCCGGTCGAGTGGCAAATACTGAATGAGTAATTGTGTAGAAATAAACAATGTGATCACTCTTAATACTGTTTTAATTGATAAAATATTTCTTGATTAAACTGGGATTCACTCACCAGTATTTCCGACTGACAAATGTTTTTAAAACACGTTACAGGTAACACAATGTGAACAACCAATTAGTGAAAAGCCAGCTGGAGAGCACTGAAGGCTTGGGAAAAATGTGGCTATAAAAGTTACCTAATAAACGATGTTTTAAATTCAATAAAATAGGGTTTGTCCCTATAAACGTATTGTAATAAGAAACTTGGGTTTTGCCCATGTTATTATTAATATCAAATATGGTGGTTTTACTCTGATAAACATTTCCTAACTACGGTCCTGATGTAAATTCCGCTGCAATATTTAAACAACTGATACCACCAAACTCTGAGCTCGCGTCCGCCCATTCCCGGGACAGATAAGGGATCGGGGGTTGCAACACAACCTTACCTCTACCATGTAGAAATAGAGAAATTGCTTTCGGTGAGACTCCTGACTCCATAGTAGTTTTCCATCAAGCCTTAGGCATAAGACACATAACACTCAGCATTCAGGACAAAGGGCGATTAGTGCATGTATCATTTTGTCTTTGGCTATCAGCGGCACCATTAATCGTCAGTCACTTTTATTATTTTCACGGCATTAGTAAAATGACGTTAAAATTAGTGCAATTTCACATTTGTCCTTCAGGACCCACACATATATACATTATATGCGCACGCCGCAAGCAGGGTGTATAAAGATATTATACTATATCTTAAAGAAGAAAGTCGGTGGATACAATGCCACCGATGTGAATTACAACTTTGCCATTCGTTTAAAATTCCATAATTGCCCTTTTTTCCAATCCAGGTCCACCATCACTGTCTTCACACACCGTTAGTTTCGCCGGATAACTTTCCAGCTTCACCCAACCACCGTCTTCGTGCGCCGCGTAGCATTAGAATCCACAACAACTATGAAACCCACTTCATCCCTAACATGACGGGAATGTTGTTAAACGCCGGAAAAAAGATTTTGTAGCTCGAAAATCAGAAAGGAGGTTGGAAGCTTATCGTTAAACTCTAGCGAACACAAATCGGGTCTAGGATACCACATGCAACGCTAGATCGAGACTTCGTTCACTTTAAAACGCCAGAAATAGGCTACCCAATGGCTGATGTAAATCCAGATGCTGCTATCGTCCACCGTTTCGCTGATATTTGGTTTGCCGGAGATCGTGGTTGTAAAAACGGAACGCACCGGAGCCGCCGCATCCGCCTCCAGAAACGACGGCGTCACCATCATCGCCGTCTACCTTGACGGTGAACCACCGTGGAGGTCCGTCATCGTATTTTGCCTTTTTATGGACTGATAATAAGAATGAGTTTTGGACAGATAACTAGAAGATGAGAGAGAGTGAGGGACTGTGGAGGATTGGAGATAGTGGTGATGTAATTATGTGTGAATAGGTTGGAGGGGTGTTTTAAGTCTTTTCTTACTTCATTTGTTATCATATGTTATATATTTTAATTAATTAAATGGAATAAGCTTATTCCATTACATCGAATAACTGTTTTTTAATATGTAATTTAACTTTTTGAAATATAATAAAACCTTAATATATGTATATTTCATCTTCTAATTTCTTAGTAGACTACACTTTTTAGGAGAATGTAATCATCAATAATGTGTTAAGTGTGTTCAATTCACCTTATTTAAATTTACTGGTCACTCTTCTCTAAAGCCATAATAACTATTATAATTTTTTCAATTTTTAGAATTTATTCATTTAATAACAACACAAATAGTCTTATGAGTAGCTTGAATTATTTATAATAACTACTACTTTCACTTTGCAAATACCAATGCATTGTGTTTTACGACATGCCTTTGTCATTGTGTTTTACACTTCATGTTTACCTTTGTGTCTTACTCTTTTTTTTTTGTAATTGTGTTTTATGCATTATGTTTTACACTTTTTTAATTGTCTATTACACGTTACGTTTTACAAATTGTGTATCCTTACTACATGTTTCCACCCGCCGCGTGCCGCCGCAACGCGCAGCGGGCAAAAATACTAGTTGATAACCAAAACACTAATTAATGCTAGGGCCCTAGACTAACTGATGGATGAAATGTGTAGGTCCAGCTAGGGGAGGATCTAGTCGCCTAATCCTTGTATACTAACCAACCCGGTTGTGCGGAATCCAACCGGAAAGGCAAACCGAGATAGAACACGCAAATAATCAACACACAAGACTCAACGATTAACACCACTTGTATTAAACGTATGAAAGGTCCAGTTACAAGCACAAGGTTTACAAATCAGTCCTGTAAACTCTCTCAGTGTGTGTGTGTGTTTTTCTGCTCTAAGTGTTCTCTCTTGTCTGTCTACTTTCGAAGTGAACACAACACACGGGTATTTATACCCAAAACAACAGGTCTGGTCGAAGGATCAGGCAGACTGATCGAACGATCATCTGTCGACCAGAAACAGCTCGAAGGATCCACATGTACCACGAAAGATGTGATCTTTCGTGGTCCATCCATGGAAGGTCCATCTTTCGAGCTCATCATCATCGAAGGATATAAGTGATCCTTCGATGACCATCCTTCGACCCAACACATTACAAACATAATGTTGACTGTTTGCCCAAGTCAAACCAGGAGGATGGTTGACTTGGTCAAACTTACAAGACTAACAAAGACATCGTTTTGTATACAGACAAAGTACAGACACAAGTGCACCAACAAACTCCCCCTTGGCTGTAGCTTTGTCTTGATCTTCATTCTTGTAAGTCTCTCGTGTCTTCAAGTCTTTGACGTCTCTTCACGTCTTCAATGTCGGAGGATCTTTAAAGTCTTCACGTCTTGAAAGCAGAAAGTGTATCAACAAACTCCCCGTATCATGTAGGAAGTGTGTTGACAAACTCCCCCTTAACATAAGCTCCCCCTTGAGTTATGCTCGTGAATGACTTGATCTTTATGAAGTGAGATCCTTGTGGTGTTGATGATGGCCAGCAGCAACTCGATCATCTTCATCATTTGAGTGCCTTCACGTCGTGTCTTCATTCCGAAGCTTGTCATCGACCATGTTCTCCTAGCCTTTAGAATCTGCACATGCAAGAAATCTAAACGCGTAATGAGAACAACCGCTTGGAATATCAGAAGCAAACAACACACATGTGACCATTGTTTAAGCAAACACCGTCCGACAGTTTGAAAGTTTAACAAATTTTATCAATTTCAATTTAACTTTCAAAACTTTGCAAATATCGACCGTTTATGAAGATTTAGTCATTTTCGGTTTTCGTTCAGGTTTCAGGTAACGAAGACTCGAGCTCCAACATCGTACGATCGAAAATAAAATAGAAATAAAATCTTTTTGGATTTTATAAGGTTGATATTAAAACACACATAAAATCTTTTTGGTATTTTTGAATATTTCAAATGTAAAGACTGAAAGCAATAAATAAATATTTACAGACATTCTTTTTGTGAGTTTCGAGGGCAAGAGAATCATATCAGTGTACGGTCATGTCAAAACACTCTTGTTGTTCAATTAGTTAACATTAAGATAAGCATCCTATAACAATTATCGGTATTGTTGTCCACTTAAGCTCAACTTATCAGATGTAATCATGGCGAGGGGATACGTTAAGGTATGATTTATACTTACCGACCGGTGTTCATCCACATCACGACACATTCCCGTATCAAGGTATGCACGAGGATTTCATCTTACCGGTGAGTATACCGATTATCATCTGTTTGACCGTATAGGATGTGAGATTCTCACTTATTTTGAATTGAAAACAAGCCCTATGTGATAGAATCACTTATTGATGAGGAACTTTATTTTCGATGCATGAGGGCACAGGAGCAAGTCCGTGAACAGGTCAGTACTTTCGTACAGCAGAGAGACGAACTTGACACCCGGAAAGAATTTGTGATATTTTATCACTTATTCGTTTGGACATGTGATTGTTGATCACTTATTGAGGTCGTATGCAGTATGTACACGTATGTATAGTATCATGGAAGATCTAGACTTGCGTCCCCGTTATTTTTCGGTAAAAGATACAACCATGATACCCAGATGATAAGCAGCATAAAGACCGAATATCTCAGAACCTCGGCAATCTCTCAAACGAAATTTCGGTACTAAGACCATATGCCAATGAATGGTTCCCACCCAGTCTTCAGTCGATTTAAGTTTATATCACCCTGCACACTTTAAAATGATTGTGAGCCTACCGATACATCTTATATAGAGCTGCTTATCGTTTTTCATTTAAAGTTTAAAGAGGTTTGGACAGACCACTGATGTGCTATCATTTTCTCTTTTGCTCGCCAGGAAACTCATTTTTGTTTTTCTATTGTTTTTGTGTTTTTGAAATTTTTCGATGTTTTTGGATTTTCAAATTTTGGATTTACTCCCCCTAAAATCAATAAACTAAGACAAATTTAAAACACAAAGGTATTTACAAAAATGATTTTCCGATGTGGATTACTCTTGCTTGACCTTAATGCCGTTTACCAATAATAAATAGTCAAATCTTGATTTGTCAAATGCTTTGGTAAAAAGGTCGGCACGTTGGTCATCGGTGTGGACGTAAGCAACATCGATTAGCCTTTTCTCAAAGCAATCACGTATGAAGTGATACTTAATGTCGATGTGCTTAGTCTTTGAATGCTGCACAGGATTTTTAGTGATCTGTAAAGCAGCAGAATTATCAACGTAAATAGGAGTAGTTAGGAATTCAAAACCGTAATCACGCATTTGTTGTTGGATCCATAGGACTTGGGAGCAACAACTTGAGGCAGCAATGTATTCAGCTTCGCATGTTGATGTCACGACGCACGTCTGCTTCTTGCACTGCCATGTGACTAGGCGATTTCCCAAAAACTGACATCCAGCCGTTGTGGATTTGCCGTCGATTTTGCATCCGCCAAAATCAGAATCACTGAATGCGATCAAGTCAAAGTTATTATCCCTAGGGTACCACAGACCGGTGTCAGGGTAACCCTTCAAATAACGAAAAATCCTTTTTACAGCTGCAAGATGTGAGGCCTTCGGATTCACTTGATATCTGGCAAGCAGGCACGTTGGGTACATTATATCTGGTCTTGATGCTGTGAGGTACATAAGAGATCCGATCATTGCGCGGTAGTATGAGGGGCTAACATCTTGACCCTTCAAGTCTGGAGTAATTCCGTGATTTTGCGGCAATGGGGTACCGATGGGCGTTGCATCAGACATCTGGAACCGGCTCAAGATGTCACCAACATATTTAGTCTGATGGATGAAAATCCCAGACTCAGTTTGTTGTACTTGTAGGCCCAAAAAGAAAGTCATTTCCCCCATAGCACTCATCTCGAATTTATCCTGCATAACACGCTCGAAATCCCTACACAAAACATCATTAGTAGAACCAAAAATAATATCATCAACGTATACCTGTACCAGTAGAAGATCTCCATCTTGTTCTTTGATGAAAAGAGTACAGTCGATAAGACCTCTGCGAAAACCGTTCTCCAGCAGATAATTAGATAAGGTTGCGTACCAAGCTCGCGGTGCTTGATGTAGACCATAGAGAGCTTTGTTGAGCAACCAAACCCGATCGGGATGGATAGGATCTTCAAAACCTGGAGGCTGTTCGACGTACACCTCTTCTTCCACCACACCATGTAAGAATGCACTTTTCACGTCCATCTGGTATACCTTGAAACCTTTGAATGAGGCATAAGCCAGAAAAATCCGAATTGCTTCTAGACGTGCAACAGGTGCATATACTTCGTTGTAGTCGATCCCTTCAATCTGACGAAAACCTTGAACGACTAGCCTTGCTTTGTTTCGAATAACGATTCCACGGTCATCCTTTTTGCATTCAAACACCCAACGGGTACCAATCTTCTTGTATCCAGCAGGTTTCTCTACGAGTTTCCAGACACCAAGCTTCTGGAATTGTTGCAGTTCTTCCTGCATTGCTTCAACCCATGAGCTATCTTTCAAAGCATCTTTCCAAGTTCTTGGCTCTTCCTGTGAGACATAACACGCGAAAGACCAATCATTTTGTTGACCAGATTCTCGGATAGTTGCATACAAGCCTGCATTGTTGTTGTTCCGCAACATGTTTCTTGTTTGAACGCCACTTTGTACATTTCCGATGATGTTTTGTTGAGGATGGGTATTATGAATCCTTGTTTCTGGATTATCTTCAACTGGAATATTTGTACCCAGATTGTTGAGATTGAGATCAACAATCAATTCAAGGCCCGGAATTGACGAAGAGGATGGTGCAGTAGCTTCAGCTGTTCTAGGGACATCCACTGGAGGTGTACCCTCTGAAATACCATGAACTGCTGTTGGAGCTTCTTGATCTGCATCTAGAAATTCATCATCCTCTGAAGATTCGTTCAATTCGGAAGCATCATGAAAATCCTCATTGTCGAGAGCATTATTGTTCACCGAAGATGGTTCTTGATTGACAATAATAGGACGAACCAACGGTGAATCTGTTGCATTATCACTCTCGAAAAACATCCTTGCCGCAGCATTTTCTTCAACTGCTTCAACATTGATCGAATTGAAAAAGTCATCGTACTCAAACATCCAAGGCTGACCAGGATTTCTGACTGGTAAAGTGTGCCTTTGTACTCTGACTTCAGACCATTCCTCGACCCTTTTAGTCTCTAGATTCCAGACTCTTAAGTTAGGGGTGGAATACCCAAGAAAGTATCCCTCAATTGCTCTTGCCCCAAACTTTCCATTAGGATCGATTATTGTGCATGGAGCTCCAAACGGTTCAAGATAGGACAAGTATGGTTTCCGTTTGTTAATAAGCTCAAAGCAGGTCTTGTTGTGCCTTTTGACTGTAAGGACTCGGTTCAACGTATAGCATGCAGAGGACACAGCTTCAGTCCAGAATGGAATGGGCAGCTGCGATTCTACCAACACAGTCCTAGCAGTCTCGATCAATGTGCGGTTCTTACGTTCAGCGACGCCATTCTGCTGAGGAGTATAAGCTGCACTAAATTCGTGAAGAATACCTTTTGAAGTGCAAAACTCCGCCATGGCATGATTTTTGAATTCAGTACCATTGTCGCTACGTATCCGCCTAACCTTCAAGTTATATAGATTCTCAATCTGAATGATCAAGTTTTTGATAATACCGAAGGTTTCGCTCTTATGTGCCATGAACGCCACCCAAGAAAATCTTGAATAATCATCAGTTATCACGAGGCAATATTGATCATTCCTAATGCTTTTGTGCTTGACAGGACCGAACAAATCCATGTGCAAACGTTCAAGAGGAACGGCCACCGTGTTGACTTTCTTTGTAGGGTGTCGCTTCTTCGTTTGTTTTCCTTTCTGGCACGACACACAGACGTCTTGAAGATGGAAATTTTTAAGAGGAACACCATTCACCAATTCATTTGACACCAAATGATTCATTTTGCGTAAGTGAATGTGACCCATTCGTCTGTGCCAAGAGATTGTGTCTTTTTCTGTGGCTTTGGAAACGAAACATGTTGCTTGTGCAGACGTTGTGATAGCTTGGCTCATATCAAGGACATACAAATCATTTATCCTTGGAGCCGACAAGAGAATCCATTCTTTTGGAATTTTGAAGCCGGGTTTCAGCACATAACATCCATTAGCATCAAAGTGTACTGAGAACTGCTTGTCACAAATTTGAGAAACACTAAGAAGATTGTGATCAAGTTGTTGCACGAAGTTGATCTTATCAAAGCTAACAACCCCGTTGGAAATCATTCCTTCACCAGTAATATATCCGCCCTTATCTCCAGCAAAAGCAACATAACCTCCTCTAATAGATTTGACGTCGTAGAGAAGCTTCATGTCGCCTGTCATGTGCCTGGATGCCCCACTATCAACAATCCAATGACTACTGATAGTTCCTCCTGGAACACCCTGCACATGAACTCAATCGATTAGTTGGAGATGGGGACCCAAGCCATTGTGGTCTTGGGTCTTCCATTTTTATCAACAACAATAACTTCCACCTTTTGATGATTAGGAAATTGTGATGGTCCCCCTGATTCAATAACAGATTTTGGTTTCCAGGTCTGTTGAGTTTTACCAGTTTGATTGTTTGAAAATTTAACTTCGTGATTGTTTGAAGTTTTTGAACTTTCTGGTTTAACTGGAACAGATTGTTTTTGAACCACATCACTTTTAATCGCCTTTTCAATTTTCTTGACCTGTTGGCATTTCTGTTTCTTTTCCCTTTCTCTTATGAGTCGGGGATCTTGTTTTACAGACACAGATCGCTTGCGGTCAGTTGGGCCACGGGGATCATCAACTATGCCTTTTTGTTTATGAAGATACGAGCAATTTCGAACAATATGCCCGATTGTTCCACATTCAAAACATGATCTTCGTTCAACAAACCCCGAAGTATCATGTGGTCGTCTTGCCGATGATGAACTTTGTGATCCCGAGGTACTAGGTTTTGAACAACTTGGTTCATTCCGTTTCATCACAGTTGCTTTCTTGACAAAATCTAAGTTAGATTGATTTGCAAACTTTTCAATTTTGTCCGTTCCCTCCGATTTCACAAAGTTCACATTCTTCTTCTTCCTTTGACTCTGAGTCGGTGCCTTACCTTTGGGTTTGGTATGATTTTGCTGTTTTTGCACTGTTGGTAATTTCTTATTCCCAAATTGTTTTCTAACTTCAGCCTTTGGGATAGGAGGACACTGTGTGACTGTAACATGTGGTCCTGTCTTTCCCAAAAACTTACTTGTAGAATTTTCAAAGACTTTACTGATTAAAGATTGATTAACATTTTTAATAGGAAAATCTTTGTCTGAGTAAATTTTATCATCACCAACAAGAGTGTACAGCAAATCCACACTCTCCGACTCTTTCTCAGACGAGGACTCAATTGCAACAGTCTTAGCGGGTTTTGCAGGAGGATCACACAGAATGTGATTCTCAAGAGGTATGTCCTCTTCTTTGATCACCGCATCAGACTTTGCTGAATCAGTATCATCGGATTCATCATCAGAAGAATCAGTATCCTCAATCACAACTGGAGGATCCTGATTCGGTTCAGCAGTTACAAAGGTATCTGCTGACACATCTGAATCTGACGATACTTCTTTCTTGTATCCGAGTCCTGTAGCAAATTCATTAACATCTAGAGGAACAGATGGCTCAAAGTGAGTTCTATATTCCTCATCAGGCAGTGCATCGTAATTGTGTCTGACAGGTGGTGGACATTGCTTATAACCTATGCAGGTGACATCCTTTTTCTCTTTTTGAACATCAATGATGTGATCCAACACATAGCTAGAGCTCAAATAACTGTCTAACTTAAGTCGGATCGCCTCACTTTCGGTTTTAACACAAGCCATTTCTTTTTGCATTACCTCAAGACGAGTGATATACAAATTAATGTCCGTTTGTTTTCTGGAAACCATTTTAGTTAACTCTGTTTTATCTTTCTTCAATGTTTCAATCATTGATTTATATTCCTTTTCATGGTTTTCATAAAACATATTGGCTTCAGTGCACTTTGAAAGATCAACTGTCAATTTCTGATTGTGAATAAATGTCACATCATATTTTTCTTGCAAAGCCTCGTGCTTGCTTTGCAATTCACACCACTTATCATTCACTAAAACATGTTTGTCTTGCAATTCAAACAAACTAGCTTGTAAAGCATCGTGTTTGCCTTGCAACTCAGACATGTTTGCTTCCAAATCAGCACATCTAACATTCAAACTATCACAATTATCACAGCCAACAGAAGTGGGTTCATCGACACATACCTGACTTGATGAACTGTCGACATTAGCCATAAAGGCTGAATGGAGAGAAGACGAAGAATAAGCAGCTTGATCCACCAAAATAGATCTTCTTTGAATTCCTGCTGCAGCTTCCTCCAATAGCTCATCAATATTTGCATCGACTGACGCACTTGATGTGTCATCCACATGATCATCGCCTGAAGCGGAGGACTCTTCATCTGAACTTCCACTGTAACCGGAGCTGTCTTCATCCTCAGAAGATTCACTACCATTGGTGGAAGATTCTCCACCACTGGTGTGTTTAAGATCCTTGACAACTTCAGCAAAACAAGCTGTTCCATCTGGAGCATCGTTTCCCAACTGAATAGACCAATCACAACCTTCATCTACTTGAACCACAAGTGCCTGGTTGGCATTTGATGGTCCTGCTTGAGTCTGGTTGTTGACAGGCACCAATGTGCGAACATTGTTCCTATTCTGGTTCTGCTGGTTGCCTTGATTTCTGAAGGGATTCTGGTTTCCATGTTGAGATGGCCTTGTACATTCCCTTTTAAAATGACCACGTTCACCACAATTGAAACACTTGACGGCCTGTTTATCGAACCCATACTTGGTGTCTTTCTTGCTTTCCAAGCTGGTTCGGCCAGTTCTCTCCATGAAATCCTTTGCTCGCCTAACAGCACTGGCAAAGGCCCACTTGATATCCATCATCTCCATCTCCTCTTTATCTATCTGCTGATAGTCTTCTTGAGTCAGGTTAATGTTGCCAATCTGACCTTCCACTAATCCACAGTATGCGCTCACCAAAGTGTTTAGCAGCTCCATGTGTTCCTTTGCTACTTCCACACTGACTTTAGAAAAGCTTGAGGTGTCGAGCCGTACTGTATTTGGCTTTGATTGTTGACTAGCAGATGATGTGCTTCCATAACATGCTTGCTGTTGAGGAGGAAGTGGATTCCCGTACATGTCTCTGGGTACGGTAGATTGAGGAGGAAGTGGATTCCCATACATGTCTGTTGGTCCAGTAGATTGAGGTAATGGATTTCCAAACATATCAGTTGCTCTTGGTTGTTGTGGTACTGGTTGAGGAACTGGGTCAAGTGGATTTCCATACATGTCTGTTCGAGCAGGCTTGACCGGAACTTGGATGGTATTCCCAAACATGTCAGTAGTAGACACAAACGCTGTTTGAATTGGAGCGTGTGAAGCAGGTTTTGCAGAAGTACCCGAAGTTCCATAATACATCTCAGGATTTTGTGGCACGGCTACTCTTTTTGCCTTCAGAGTTTCTTCCTGATTCTTGTTTTCCAGGATTTGAACGAAGTCATTGAAACTCGTTGTAGCTAAAGTACCATTGTACTTCATGATCTCCAAGAAGGTATTCCATTGAGGAGGCAACGCATCTGCAAACTTTTTCACAATCTCTGCTGGAGTTACAACAACTTCAAAATTTGACAACTCAGTCAGCAGATGATTAAATCTACTCGTCAAGTCTCCTAAAGACTCATTCTCCATACATATAAAACCATCAAACTCTTTCTTTAGCAATTCTTTTCTCAATTGGCGTGTCGCTTCATTTCCTACGCCTCTTGTTTTCAATGCGTCCCACAACCTCTTCGTTGTCTTATAACTGACGAATTGATGATAAATATCTTTGCTCAACGCCTGAGTAAGAATGGCATATGCCTTCTTTTCCAAATCATAGATCTTCTTTTGATCTTCTGTAAGATCTGCAAACGTAGCAGCAGATGATGCAGCAACCTCTATTGTTTGATCAAAATCTGTGATGAACCGCAACCACAACTCTGTATTCTGACCAAGAACGTATGTATGAAATCTATCAATCCATCCTGGATATTCGTATAAATGCATCAACTTTGGAGGCCGATTCAAACTTCCCATTTCACTCTCGCTTAAGAGAATGCTTTGAATACTTGGAGTTTGATTTGATACGAATGCCCATTGACCGGTAGACATGGCATTAGCTTGAGAAGATACTGATGCGGAAGATGACGGAGCACCAAAATACATATCTGTATTTACCAAAGTACCCCATCTAGGATTCATCTTTGATCAGCCGAAGGATACCTGTCGAAAGACTTGAAAAACACAAACTGTTAAACACAAACAGACTCTGGATCGAAAGATCAACACCTGTTCGAAGGATCAACAGGGTTCGAAAGATCTCTGTTGAATTTCGAACAATGTTTTCGAAAGATTCTCCAAACGAAGGATCCTTATCTTTCGAAAATGAACTGTAGACCGAAAGATGAACACGAAAGATGACTTCGAAAGACTCCCCAATCGAAGGATCCTTGTCTTTCGAAAAGGAGCAGTAGACCGAAAGATATATGTTTCGAAAATATTCCTTGGACCGAAAGATAAGTCTCACACTTCGAAGGATGCTCGAAGGATGACTATCTGTCGAACCTCCTTTGGTCGAAAGATGATCTTTCGACTTCGAAGGATATCCTTCGATCTTACTGACACGGTTGACAAATGTGACAGGTTGGTGAAAAGTTGACGGGTTGGTGAGAACTTTCGGCAGAAAGTATGTTCAGACCATATCTTTCAGGTCTGAACATGCAGGTTTTCACCAACCGGGTAATGTCCAAATATTTTAATCAAAATACAACTTCCAACACACAAACACTTTGTAATTCAAAATTTTTAAGATCAAATGTGTAATATTATGAAGAACACTTGAATATGTCAAGAACACAGCCCAAATATCTGAAATTTCGGTAAACCCACAAACTTTCGGAACCCAATATTTGCTAAAATGTTTAACAAAAACCCAAGACTAACATGTAGACATGAAAAATAACAAGGTTTTTAACAAAACACCAAGCAAAAACAGCAAGATATCCAGAAAATATGAACTCTAAAACCCGATAAACAGCCCGAAAACACTCGGTTTTAACAAGGAGAAGAGCCAAGGCTCTGATACCACTTGTAGGTCCGGCTAGGGGAGGATCTAGTCGCCTAATCCTTGTATACTAACCAACCCGGTTGTGCGGAATCCAACCGGAAAGGCAAACCGAGATAGAACACGCAAATAATCAACACACAAGACTCAACGATTAACACCACTTGTATTAAACGTATGAAAGGTCCAGTTACAAGCACAAGGTTTACAAATCAGTCCTGTAAACTCTCTCAGTGTGTGTGTGTGTTTTTTTGCTCTAAGTGTTCTCTCTTGTCTGTCTACTTTCGAAGTGAACACAACACACGGGTATTTATACCCAAAACAGCAGGTCTGGTCGAAGGATCAGGCAGACTGATCGAACGATCATCTGTCGACCAGAAACAGCTCGAAGGATCCACATGTACCACGAAAGATGTGATCTTTCGTGGTCCATCCATCGAAGGTCCATCTTTCGAGCTCATCATCATCGAAGGATATAAGTGATCCTTCGATGACCATCCTTCGACCCAACACATTACAAACATAATGTTGACTGTTTGCCCAAGTCAAACCAGGAGGATGGTTGACTTGGTCAAACTTACAAGACTAACAAAGACATCGTTTTGTATACAGACACAAGTGTACCAACAAAATGAATTCAAGAGAAGTTACCCATCTATTTCATGGAATATTTCAGTCATTGGAGTTAAATTGGGCATGTTACCAATTTTTGGGCGATGAACATGTCCTACTATGTCACAATCGTTATTAAAACAAAGGGTAAGAATTGAAAAAATAAAAATAAAAACAATGAATGAAATGATGACTCAAATTGTAATTTTGTATATTCTCCTAAAGTCAAAAGTTTCTTTTGTAGTCGTCAATTTTGGCAAATATGTGGTTATTCATGCTTTCAACATTTCTAAGTTATTTCACTAAGTAATTGCAACGGTTGTCAGGTCAATTGGTTGCATAATTACTTTTTTAATGGTCATAGCTTATATAATTAAAAAAAAAACAGTGCAATCGGTCAAATTATGAATTTGGTTTCTGTTTAAAACTCTTGCCGTGCCTAGGATTCTCAATGGGAACTCCTTCTGCTAAGGTCGTGTATGGAGGTTGCTAAGTTACTTTTTGGGTTGCAAACTGTCAACCCTATTTGATGGAGGATGCGGTATCTCGGTTCGATGATAGCATCCGGGAGGCTATAGAAGACATAGTCGTGAGTGGCGGCCCCTTCTTTGGTGACCTCCAGTGGTGCCTGTCATCTCTACTAATGTGTCTAGGTGGTTTGGGCCTCCTCTCAGCTCGAGATGTTGGAGCTTATGTCCTTTTGACGTCTATAGCTCAGTCTTGGGAACTACAAGATCATATCCTTCGAAACAATAGGGTCGCCAGGTTTGACCCGGACTATTAGCAGGTGCTCGAACGCTAAAATGTATCTCTCCCAGACTTAGATATTGGTGATTTTGCTAATAAGAACACCGCCCCCTCGAAGCCACAAAAAACTTTGGCAAATGCTCTGTTTAGCAAAATCACTCAAAGTCTGGAAGAAGTTTTTGATTTGTTATCCTGCTAGAAAGCGGTGTTTGAGTGCCTGAAGGGTCCCCATGCGCATGATTTTTTGACCGTTATCCTGATTGAGTGGTTTGGACAATGCATGCCTGCAGTAAAATACCTAGCCATTCTCAAATATCGGTTGGTGACCCCTATGTACCCAGAAGACGAAACCTGCCCGATATGCCGTAAAGTTTGTATGGATAAATACGGGTAGCACGCAGCTCATTGTAAAGAACTCCTTGCGTTCAAATATCAGCATGATTGGGTGCGAGATGTTTTGTGGGACATCCTAAGAAGAGCTGAGATTTCTGCTAAGAAAGAGACCCCTGTGAATTTCCTCACGGACCCTATGGAAGGGAGATCTACTCTGCGACCATCAGATCTGCTAGTCTTTGGCTGGGCTAGGAGAAACATGCTTGTGTGGACCTCACGGGTGTTTCCACTTTGGTTGGTTTAAGGGAAAACGGGTTTGTAGCTGGACAAGAAGCAAGAAAGACGGAATCAAAGAAAGTGGATAAGTATGCTAAAGTTTGCGCAGAGAACAGGTATGTCTTTGTCCCTATTTTCTTTGATACATTTGGCTCCCAGCGCTAGAAGCTATCCACTTCTTGACCAGGGTCCAACGGGTCATCCACAACAATTGTTCAACCCTAGAGGGGCAGGGGTTTGTCTTTGGAACGTTAAGGTTTGCAATTCAGAAAGCGGTGGTGGCGCAACTTGTTGCCCGTCTACCTTCTGTTTTGATGTAACTTTACAAGTTTTTTTGGTGAAATAAGATCTATATTAGTTTATAAAAAATTAAAATTTATGGATATAGTCTCAACATGATGTTTGGTTTCATTTATGTTTCTAACAATAGGACTATCCTGTGTAATTTACGCAGTGGACCAACTTTATTTTAATGCAATTATTTATAAACTACTAAACGCATTATTAGAAAGAGTTACGTTCACGCACAAAGAACTTTATCGTACAAAACGTACGAAAGACATGAAAAAAAAAAACGCGGTGATATTTTCGTAATTATTTACTCGTAGGGTAATTCTCAAAATTACTCTACAAATGATCTTGTAGGGTAATTTTGTAAAATGATCTTGTAGGGTAATTATCAAAATTACTGTACGAGTGTATCAAAATTACTCTACAAGTTTTTAAAACAACATAAAATTCAAAATTACCCTACAAAATCAAAGTTACCCCTACAAGATCATTTTTAGAGTAATTATGATACTCTACAAAAGATCAAAATTACCCAAATAGATCATTTTACAAAATTATCTTACAAGATCATTTGTAGGGTAATTTTGATAATAATTCTCTACGAGTAAATAATTACGAAAAATGCCACCACGTTTTTTAAGCTTTTCACCGTATTCGTACGTTTTATATGATAAAAATATTTGTATTTAATCTATAGTGTTATTAGAAAACCATAAAACTATATATATATAATTTTATTTTTCATTTTATCTTATATATTATATATAATTTTTATATAGTGTTCCCATTTATTTTTCATTTTTCAATGTTAGTAACTTTTTGGCTTGGTCGGTTTTAAGTCTCAACGGTCCAGTTTCTATTTTTGATAATAAAAAATTGTTACTAACGGGTTGATTCACGTTATAACTTAAAAAGCATTAAAACCAGACCTTGAACACCCCTACTCATTTTAACAAAAGTTGTTAAATTTATGTGAGTGAGTTAGTTATGTTGTCCTTCCTTCATAGCCCAGTGGTTGGGGGCCGGTTTGTCCTCCTAGAGGTCACCGGTTCGACTCCCGCTTGTGGCGAAAGGGGGTAGGACACCCGTGCGCAATGATGGTGAAATACCTACCGAGGAGGGTTTGATCCTGAGCGTCACTCCGGTTTTCATCCGGCTGTTACTCTAGCAAGGCAACTCGTGTAGAGGCAGTACGGTTTCCGGAGGAAAGCCTTCGACCCAAAACTGGTTAACCCAGCGCTGGCCTTGCTATCTGGGCCCACGTTCTTGGCGAGGGTCTGCGATTTGCGGATGTGACAATGGTCACCATTAAGAAGTTCACCTTTCAAAAAAAAAGTTAGTTATGTTATAAGGAGTAGTTATGAGTGGTTTTGAGTGCTTATGAGTGAGAGAGATAATACATTATTGTTCATCTGTAAATATATGGGAACACTATGCACCCCACTTATAATTTTTTTAATATTTTTTTAAAGTGATTTGTGAGTGGATGAGAGCAAAAATGTAATGATAAAGGTATAAAAAATATTATTTAATTAAGAATGAGAGAGAAAAAATAGTGATTTTTATTGTAATTACATGGATGGATGTAGGGCTGTAAACGAACCAAACGAACACGAACAAGACCTTGTTCGTGTTCGTTTGTTAAAAATATATGTGTTCGCGAACCGTTCACTAACACTTATCGAACGAGATTTTATGTTTGTGTTCGTTTGTGTTTGTTTGTTAATTTTAGGCAACGAACGTTGACGAACACAAATGAGCACAAACTAATGTTCATGAACACAAATGGAAACAAACAAACGCAAACAATCGTTCATGAACAGAATATATAATACACTGACACTTATTAGATATTTAATTTATCATAATTTTGATATATTTAAATAAATATAAAACCTAAAAACACTAATGAACTATCGAACACAAGCGAACATGTTACCGAACGTTCACGAACATAAACGAACGAACCCGACCTCTATTCATGTTTGTTCATTTAACTAAACGAACGGAATTTCTTGTTCATGTTCGTTTGTTTAATAAACGAACGAACACAAACGAACTTCCCGCCGAACGGTTCACGAACTGTTCGCCGAACGTTTGGTTCGTTTACAGCCCTAGATGGATGAGGATAAAGAATTGATTGTGAATGCTATTAGTCATCTTTAAACTATGTGCAAAGAGGTTATTCATGGTGTTATGATTGTGACTAGTTGGTGCATATGGCTTGCTAGGAATAACAAACACTTCTCGAATCTTAATGTTTGTCCGGAGGTGATTATTCAAAATATTATGTCTCTCGGGTTTTTATGGTATAGGAATCGGTCTGCAAATAGGTCGTTAAGTTGGGAAAATTGGTGTAAATTTGATTTGATGTAGTTTACTATTTCAGCCTCCCTCTTTGGGTTTGATGGCGTTGTGAATAATATTTACCTTTTTTTTTTAAATGTGCAAGGAAAGTCTAAGTCAACAGGTGTAGACTATAATTTGAGAGCTACTATTCCCCAAGGAAAAGCCAAGTCAACAAGTCTTTGGTTAGTACCTTTATCGCGTGAGACGCATGGACAAAGTTACTGACAAAGTTCCAGGTATTTCTTATCACCTTAATGTAGACAAGTTACTTACAAAGTTCCTTTATCACGCACTAAACTTTAGTGGTTGGAAGGTAACAATCACCATGCCCATTGAAAAGAAAGTTCCAGGCTTTTTCTTGGTCAACTTGACTATTGACACTCCTCTTCTGTATATGGTCGCAAAAAATTTAGAAAGATACCACAAAATTCATTACCAAAATGAGTGCCAAATGGTTGCTTTTCTTTAGATCATTTCTCTTCGCCATCCTGACACACCTTGCAGCATTTTCCACACCCATTCACAAAGCACCAGCACTGAACGGCACCAACGTTGATCGTCTAGCATTGCTTGCTATCAAATCCATGATTAAAGGTGACCCACAAGGTCTCTTGACCTCATGGAACCATTCCAGCACTGATTTCTGCCAATGGCAAGGCATTACATGCAGCCCTCGCAACCAAAGAGTCACCCACTTGAACCTCATATACGGAGGCTTAACTGGTACGTTGTCTCCTTCCGTGGGAAATCTAAGCTTTATCAGGGTCATTTGGCTTTCTTACAACTCATTTTCTGGTGAAATTCCACCTGAAATTGGTCGTCTCTTTAGATTACGACAACTACGTCTCGTTTACAACTCTTTCACGGGAAACATTCCAGCCACCATAATGAATTGCTCCAACCTCCAAGTCCTTAAGTTGGGTAACAATAATCTGGTCGGCAAGATCCCAAATGAAATCGGGCGTCTCTTTAGATTACAAGAACTACGTCTTCGTAACATCTCTTTCACGGGAAACATTCCGGCCACCATAACGAATTGCTCCAACCTCCAAGTCCTTAGCTTGGGTAGCAATAATCTGGTCGGCAAGATCCCAGATGGGATTGGTTCATTGTCTATGCTAACCCTCCTCTCCCTTCACCATAACAATCTACAAGGCGGAATTCCACCTGAAATTTGGCGTCTCTTTAGATTACAAGAACTATTTCTTCATAACAACTCTTTCACCGGAAATTTATTGTCCATCCCTCCTACACTTCATATGCTCAGCTTAACTTTTAATAACTTTGGGGGGAAATTACCTTCTCTCACAAACGGTTCGGCTTTAATATTTTTGGGGCTAACACATAACTATTTTGTTGGATCATTACATAATTTGGTTTGTTCCAACGGGGTGAACACGATCGAGTTCGTTGATTTGGGATACAATCAGTTGTCGGGTGTTATTCCGGAGTGTTGGGAGAAGTGGTCGAGCTTGAAAGTCTTATACTTAAATGATAATAATTTGTCTGGTGAGATTCCAAGAACATTGGGCTCTGTACCTTTGTTGCAATTATTGAACATGCATGGGAACATGATTTCAGGAAGCTTACCTTCTTCCCTAATGAATCTGTCATACTTAAAGATCCTTCAACTTGGCAATAATAATCTTGCTGGAATCATTCCACCATGGATTGGAATAAAACTCACAATGTTGAAAATTCTCAATCTTAGATCCAACAATTTTTACGGAAATACTCCTAACCAGCTATGTTATCTTTCACATGTTCAAGTATTGGATCTCGCTCATAATAACCTCTCAGGAAATATTCCTAGATGCTTCAACAACTTTAGTGTGCTTTCGGGCAAAGAAACTAATTTAGAGGTTCAATTTTCATTCAATTTTGATAATTATACTACTATTGCTACTGATTTATTGGTGATGAAGGGACGAGAAGACACTTATGGATCTATCCTAGGACTAGTCATGCTTTTGGACCTTTCGAGCAACAATTTGTCTGGGCAGATCCCTAGTGAGCTCACGACCCTCCACAAGTTAAAATCATTGAATTTATCAAGAAATCAATTGACAGGAGAGATCCCGAATAAGATAGGAGACATGAAATCACTTGAGTCTTTGGATTTATCAGTAAACAATCTTTCTGGGGAACTTCCTATGAGTTTGTCAGAGTTGAATTTCTTGGGTACCTTTAACGTGTCCTACAACAATTTGATAGGAAGAGTTCCAAGAGGTACTCAGATTCAGAGCTTCAATGAGTCCAGCTTCTTTGGAAACAAACTTTGTGGAGTTCCACTAACTAATGATTCTGTACATGTTGAAAAACCTGGTACAACAAGCGACCAAAAAGAAGACGGTGGATCACACAAAGTAGATTGGGGGTTGATTATTAGCATAGTGCTTGGATTTATTACTGGGTTTTGGGTCATTGTGGTTTCATTAATGCTCAATCGATCATGGAGGATAACATATTTCCGTCTCTTGAGGAAATTGATCAAGGTATAAGGTTTATGATATTATGCTTTAGTATTATTGTGATATGTTTTCTAAGTGATCATTAAAAAGCAGCTCCTGTAGTTCCCCTGGGAGTCTGCTTTTCAATAATACTTATGTTCATTGCCGTTGTGTTTTTGTTCGGTTCTTGTAGCGTTGTTTTGTTATGTATTTCTTTGTGATTGTTAAACTAGCCTCTCACTGGCCTTTTCTCTATTAACATATTGTCGTTCCAAAAAAAAAACTATGTACACTTAATAAATTTGCGTACTCAAAGTTCATGACAGGTCCCAAATAACATATAGATAAATCAAACAAATGTACATAAAACAATCCTATCCAAAAATTCTCACATGAAGCTTGAGAAATACTCAGGATTTTGGAGATACTAATCCTGTTTGTTGATACTCACTGGACTTGTGTCTTTGTAAATGGTGGATGTGGAAGAGAAGTCCGATTGAAGCATTGTTGAGAGACCAACATCCCCGATTTTGCTCACGAGATTTTTATTAAGCAGTATGTTTGCTGGTTTTTGGTCACGATGAACGATTGATCTCGGTTTCGTGTTAAGAAGGAAGTTTAGAGCTGATGCTACTTCCCACGTGATACGGAACCGGTTGAACCACAGGATCAATGGTGTGTGGTTTTTGCGAAATAATCACTTATCCGAACTTCCGTTTTCCATCTACTTGTAAACCAAACAACCATGATGGCACACACACGGATTAGAATCAACTGATGAGGATGCCGGATTCGGATCAATACTTCAAGCTGCAAAATCAAATTTTATTATTAGGAAAAGATAAGGAGCTGATTGGAAATCTAGAAGACTCTCATACCCGAATTCCATAGATTAGGATTCCGATTTTGTCACTCGAGACTTTCCCTATTTTTTAGCCTTTTGAATTCTATAATTTTTAGTGGAACTTGTAAATCAATAATTGACTTGATTTACGCGTATATTTATGTCTTTGACTTGATTTGAGCGTCTATTTATGTCTTTGACTTGATTTGAGCGTCTATTTATGTCTTTGACTTGATTTGAGCGTCTATTTATGTCTTTAACTTCCGTATATTTTTGACGACTTGTAATTTCAAAATTTTAAAAATGCATTTCTATATAAAAGGGCCGTAAGTTTTAATCATTTTGAATATATTCAGCAGCAACCATTTGATAAGAGCGCGATGTAAATACAACTGGTTTGATGGATAATGGATTCCTTAAGTTTGATGGATTCCTTAAGTTAGAGCATCCACAATAAGGGGGAGAAAAAATGAGTGACATGGCACCTGCCCATAGGGCTGCAAATGAACCAAACGTTCGGTGAACAGTTCGTGAACCGTTCGGCGGGAAGTTCGTTTGTGTTCGTTCGTTTATTAAACAAACAAACACGAACAAGAAATTTCGTTCGTTTAACTAAACGAATGAACATGAACAGAGGTCGTGTTCGTTCATTTAGGTTCGTGAACGTTCGGTAACGTGGTAACGTGTTCGATAGTTCATTAGTGTTTGTAGTTTCTATATTTTATCTATATACTTCAAAATTCCGACAAATAAAATTCTCTCTCATGCCCACTCTCAACAAATTCTCTCTCTTTAAAAACACCATTCTCTTTCCACTCTTCTCTCTCCTCCATACACTCACATAACTCATATTTTCTAGTTTTTCACCACAAACTAAACCACACTCTCTCTCCTTAAAAACTTCACCCAATAATAAAAACACCAAAAAATTGCCACATCACCAAAAACACATCTCAAATATACCTTATTGGTTTATAACCCGGAAATTTTCCGGGTAGGAAAATTTAATTTATAACAAATAAAAGTATAAAAATAAAACTTTTAACCTCTAAAGTATCCTCTTTCCCTTTTCTCCACTATAAATTTTTAATTCGGTTTCTTAAACTTTTTCTTGTTGTAAAGAGCCATAAATACATACAAAAGCAAGAATGTAAAGTACGCGTCTATATTTAGAGCATTTACATTGGAGCCTCTATTCCATATTATATAGAGAAAATAATAGAGGAAACAACAAAAATACTATCACATTGGAATCTCTATAACAGAAAAAATTAAAGAAAGTAAAGTACACCTCTATATATATAGGGTCATATTCAACCCTCTATATTGTTATTATAAGTGTGTGAGAAAGAGAAAAATATAATAAAATAAGTTTTTGTGGTAAGAAATAGATAGAGTTAGAGAGTTGGATGTGAGATGTGTTTTAAAAAGTAATTAAATCTAGAGAAAGATATGTGTTTATATAGATGGAGGTGGAGGCTCTAATGTGAAAGAAATATAAATCCAGCTGCCTCTCCAGCTTCTTCGCCGCCGCTAAATCTGTCACCGCCACCACTGTCGCCGTCGTTACAGTCGTCGGTCGCTATACAAAGTGTCGATTATGACTTTGGCTTGTTTATACATATTGCTTCAAACCTTGTACCTATGGCAAAATTACATTTTTTTCCATCGCATTTGCCTTATATATAGATATATAGATTAATATGGATCAAAAAACCAAGTTCCATGCATTGGGAATAAAAGTCCAACTGTTGGATAGGTAGGAATAAGCATTTGGTACCGAATACCGGTACGGAACCATACCGGGTATATTCGGTACCAGTACCCACTTTCCCTGTTTTTTTAGTAATAATATTTACGGGTAAAACACCGGTAAATACTGGTACCGAACCGGTATATTCGGTACCGGTATCAGTACCCACTTTTCTCGTTTTTTGGTACCGGTTCAGTACCGAACGGGTACCGTGCTCATCCCTAATCAAAAGTTTTATAATATGGATTAACAACTTTTATTTAATGAAACTGAACTTTATTATAAACAAACTAAAAAGTTTAAACAACTCTATAGCAAGATGCTATGAAGACTAACATACAACAGAATCAAAACAGAAATACAATCAGCCTACATACTTCAAAGCCTATACACTTGTCTCCATTCACCCTATGATAACTCCAAGAAGCTTGATATGTGAAGATACCAATAATAGAATGTTTCCTTAATGCACTTAACCAGCTTGATCATTGATACATTTCTGTTATTAAAAACTTTACCTTCCGCACTTGCCAACCAAATGCTCCAAAGAGTCCAAATACAAACAACATGAATAAACTTTCCCTTGTTTACTGTTAGAACCAACCTGTTTATATTGCGCAATATTTCTTTGACTGAATCTGGCTTATAACCTGCTGAAAGTTTAAGCCAGGTAATAACTTGATCCCAAACTGAACCGCGAAGCTACATTGTAACAAAACATGGTCAGACGTCTCCTCTGCTATTTCGCACAACCTACAAACTGGTGATTGTGACCTTATACCTCGCGTACTTAACAAAAATCTTTAAAAAGGTAATGAGGAATAAAACCAAACACGGGTTAGTTGGCTTTTAATCCAAGGGCTGCATTATAACATAATGTTAATCAAAAGATTTAATAAAACCTTCAAACAAATAAGACAATATACTCAAAATCTCGTTCGTGAATCGGTAAAAAATAATCAAATCAAAAGATTAAAAGAAACAAACACAGTTTTCAAAACGGGCATAAATATTGTTTTTTTATTAGTGTTGAATGATTTTTAGTGTAATTTGGCTTGTAACTATAACTTTCGATAGGGACCTAATACTTTGACAACAAATCTCAAGGGAAAACATAATTAATAAGCTAATTAGGAATTACAACCACTTAGCAATGAAGTTACGCCTTCCCATGTAAATACAGACCTTACCACAGCAGGCCAAAATGAGGCAACATTGTCGGACCAATCAGCAGCCGTGATATACTTAAGCCATGTAACAATACAACGTGAATCAATTCTAAATCTAATCCGTAAGAAACTATGGAGCAAACATGATGTAACTTACCTTGAGAGAAAGGGATTCCAGTAGCTTTATATAATCAACAGTAGACCAGTAGACGATTTGTTGATTTCGAAACTCAAGATCTTCAGGACTGTAGGATATGCTCGCAACAGCTTCCTTAGCACTGCTCAGCCGATGAATAACCTCTAGCTGGAAACAAAAAAATATATAAGAATCAAACTTCTTATAAAATATTAAATACTTTCAAGAAATAGTATAGCCATATAAGTTTAAAAAGAGTTATTGTTAAGAAAAATATATCACTACAGTTATCATCATAATCCTTTGAGGTTTATCAATTATACAGTAAATATATGATATGTCTTAGGGTGTTAAGAATAGTTGTATTCCATTGTGTTCCAATACAAAAAAAGTTAATATATTATCCTTTATATTTTATATTTTATATTAAAGTCTATAGATGTGTTTAAAATATACATAGTACGTGTATGAAAAGAAAAAAAGGTCCACATATGTCACCATCACCATGTATATATGATACTAGCCTAAGACCCCGCGAGCTTCGCGGGTGGCTAAATACCAACTAAACACATAAAATAATTTAAACATAGAAGCGTTAAAGTGTGATTTGTTAAGCCTAATATTTTGAGAGATTTGAGCACGTCCCAATAGTACATCTACGTGATGTTCGTTACACATTAAGTTTTTGTATATGAAGGCGGCGCACTTGCTCTTCTTTGCAAGTAGAGGGTGACCAGAAAATAAAGATGTCACGTGCCCTTCCGGTCTGACGGTTTATATTAGAGTGTTGGCATAAACTTTTAATGAAAGAAACGTTTTGTAACTTATGTAAAGATTAAATTACAACGAACCGTAAAAAATGAAAATATTCTAACAACGCATTGTTACGAAAACCAGTTTGACTTGTTTGTTGTTGTCCAACCAACATATACCTATTTATTTTTAAACTTTAACTTAGCAATTTATTAAATGTTTATTTCTTTTATACAGGTTGATTCGAGCCATTAATCCAAGAAAATAATAGTTTTAAATGGAATCGAGTCAAATGGGTAAAAAGAAGTTCGTCTTATTTTGTTCAAAAGTTGGATTATTACCAAATAACATAACTTTAATACTCAAATTTCACACTAAATATTTAAATTAAAACTTAGTAACTTTCGACAAAAACATTTAATAGTCAACTCGACATTTACCAAGCATAACCATCTGACCCGTTACCCAACCGGGCCCATTTAGCCACATATAGCCACATATTTCTAGCCGTAACAACACATACTATCAACAACAATGTTAGAAGCATAGGTATTTCAAAACCATATAATTGTTTCTATTAATATATATAAATATGTATAATAATAATCATAAAGAATGTTTAAAAAATTGAAAACACTATTCATTGCGAATTCAAATTAATATGTATAATAATAGTATATATATAAGGTTGTGGCACCAGGCTTAATATATAATTGAAGTCAAATGCCAAGCTATCAGAGATTGTATACCTGGTCTATTTGTTGGGGGATTAAGGTTGTGGCATAATGGCTTCAAGGTTTGATTCTTTATAGATGGTTCGTTTTCTAACTAAAAGTAGTTCCTATCCTTTCTAAGCAAAATGAAAAACTCCTACCCGCAAAGTAAAAGCACCCACACACCAAAAAATTTAAACATTTAAATCAAATCGATGGGCATCTCTAAATATAGGACTCAATAGATAAATGACTGAAAAACAATAGATAAATGTTTTAAGTTGTTGGAATCGTGGTTGGTTGAGGCCTTATAATTAGAAGATAACGATGATTTATCATTAAATTACAAAAAAAAAAACCTTAACCAATAATAATCGCGCATGCTTATCTACCTGCGCTATAATTACCTTGGTACCAGAAGCGCATTAAATGCGCATCGCCCCAAAAAGTCGCCAAGGCGCACAAAGCGCTCGATTTTGATAAGTATGCAAAGCTATAAGCCTAGAAACATCTGGACTCGTCTAACTCCTACCACCACCTGTCCTCTATGTCGTTTAAAGACACATATCCAAACAAACGCAGCAGCTGACCCAACTCATTTAACTCCACCCGAGTCGGCTCCAAACGCCTCCAATCCCAAGCCCAATCAGGATTTATTCTTTTCAAGGCTCAATAAGGCTGGAAACTGGTGGTACCGAGGCATGGAACCAGTCCAAACTTCCAGACATGACATCATGTTCCTACACTTGCCAATTGCCAAACAAAATAGATCATGATATAATAGGAAAAAAAAAACATGTGCCATCCTATTTTATAAATGAACAAATAAGTTATGAAGACTTGAGTGTTGATATTTTATAATATGAATGAAAGTTCATTAAAGTAAGCACAACTAAAACTAAAATAATACTCCAATTACGTATGATCTTATATTATTGTTCTTGTAATATTGAGTCAAAACAATAATAACATGTAACGGACGCTTGAGAGTAAAAAAAGGAAATAAATAAACAATATATACTTACATCTGCATCTTCTCTCTTCCTCTGCCATGGTAATCAGATCTTCTATTCAACAACAATATACATACATCAATGTCAACATGCTAATATCCAAAATAACAAAACCCTAAAATACATTAATATCAATGTTATGAGCATTACTTCTAGCGAATCTGAACACAACAAACAAAACAAACCCTTGATAGCTTTAATCTGTAATTAGTTTGATGCACACGATAAACCCTAATTTGTAACTTAACTCCACTTGAATATCTTAAAACTCATCATTGCCTAATTCCAAGTTACAACTTCCAATAATCACAATCAAAGTCATACACAATCAATGATAAGAGGCTACTTTTGTGAAGTAGAAAAACCCCACACCCACGAACACAATCAGTACCCCCATCAACTTTTGTTTTTAAGGAATCGAAGTAGCAAATCAAAAGAAATATAATAGGAAATACATCTTAAGATAGAAACTACTAACCTTTGGATTCAACCAAGCGAGCGATGACAAAAAGTTAGGGTTTTTGAATCGAAGTTTTGCGATTCAACCGAGAGGGTTTTTCAATCGAAGTTATGCAGTTGAAGAAAAGGGATATCGCTAATGGTTGAAAAAAAAAGAGATGATTTTGGCTTTAAAGGAAACGATGGTGGAATCAATTTAGGATTTTGAAACAAAAATGGGGAAGAAAAAGGAATTGGTAAAAGAGAGAAGGATTGCCGCCTAAACCAAAAATTCTTTGACTAATAGTATGACACGTGGCAATAAATGGTGTAAGCAAATGACAGGTGACACTAAAATGTTTTGTTTTAATATACTTTATAGATGTCTTACCTAGGGGTGCTGAACGGGTCGTGTTCATGGGTTGGCGGGTTCAACCAGACTCGAACCCGAATATTTTAGACGAACCCAACCCAACCCGAACCCGACCCGAATATTCTCAGGCTGACCCGAACCCGACCCATTCAACCCGAAATTTTTTATTTTTTAATTTTTTTCAGCAAATTAATATATTAAAATTAACATCTACTACAAAAAAACACAAAGTTATATAAAAAAACTACATTAAAATCATAAATTTCACGATCTACGTACCCGTTTTCGTTTCGCGAACCGCGATCCATGTGACTATGATTTGAAAGATGAAAAATGATGTCAAGATGGAAAACAATAAATTATGCCAAAACAAAAGTACAACGCGAAATATAAATAGAAAACAGTACAAATTTGAGTAAGGTTAGATGGAAAACAATAAATTATGCCAAAACAACTTACAAAGCGAAATATAAATAGAAAACAGTACAAATTTGAGTAAGATTGTGTAGGTCCCGAAATCTGAGGATCGATTACGAACCGAATCTCTTGTTTATAGTAAACACGGTTACGTGTGCGGAATCCACGTAACTATGCCAAATCAAACATATATAGCAATAATAACAACGCGGATTAATCAATGATACACACTCGATTGATTAACGGGATAAGAACCTTTACAACTGATACAAACACAGTTCAGACTAAATTTTGGCAGAGTTTTGTTACTATGGTCTGTTTTCTTATCTCTGAGTTCAAATGAACACAAAGTGTTGCTTATATAGTCCCTGGGCCACAGATGTCGACGAAACACAGAAGTGTTTGACGAATCTGAACATGGGCCAGACATTGGGCCTGGAACAGCCCAATACATGACGAATCAAGGTCTGATTCGTCAGGATATGACGAATCAAGGTCTGATTCGTCATGACCTTCAAACGAAACAGAAACTTGAACACAGGTCTGATTCGCCATGAAGTGTTCCGACTAATCAGGTCTGATTCGTCGAGGACTGCAACTGTTGTGTTTGTTCCTGTTATCAGACAGTAACAATCAGCAACATATAAACATAGTAATGACAAAACTACCCTTAAATGCAACATGCATTGTTCATAATACATTACATACCAAAAGAGACAAATAAGTTGTACACAAGTAGATAGGAGGATATCTGACTTGGTCAACATAACATACAGACTCGATAATTAATAAAAGACCATTCAAAATACATCGTTAAACAAGACTAGTTACAGACACTAAAAAATGCATCAACAAACTCCCCCTTGTCTGTTACTCGTCTTTGGTCTTCTAATCTTCCTTCAGTGTTGTTCGGACCACGTACTGCCCGAATGAATACCCCTGTAGTAGCAAAAACAAGCTACTCGCTGAAACTTTAACGCTTGTCTTGCATCTTGATCTTCATAGAAAATATCATGACGATATAATCTTCCAATATCAGCTTCAGACATGTTGACGATCCACATCGGATCCAACATTCTGTAATTAGCACGACCATCTCTAAACACGATAACAGCTTCATGAGTATCCGAGTCGTAGCACCACAATGCCATGTCTTCCAGAAAATCCTGCTTCATTGGCATCAGTGGGATTTTATCTACAACCCTCGGTGGCTGATAAACAAGTTTATATCTGCAAGTGTTGGTATCCGGATCAAGAGTAAACTTGATCGGTTTAAACAGGAAACTGTGGCTTATAGGATTCATCCTTCCACCCTGATTTCTTGTTTACTTTCACCAGACGCTCAAATAAAGTAGCGCCATCATATTTTTCACGATTGAGAAGCTTAAGCCTTGTCAACGCAGAGACATCATAAAATGGTAAGGAAAGAATGCTCAGTAATGAATTGAAATACAGAATTCCATATTCACGTTTAATAGCAACGCAGTGAATATCTTGAACATACATCCAGCAAAGAATCCTTCCACTTGGCTTCTTTTCAAATTGCAGATAGTCTACTTGAGCTTTTTCAGGTAACGGCTTGGACACTTTGGATAAAAACTGTTTTCTCCATTCAGCAAAAGCATTTGTGTCTTTTTCAGATGAATTCCGATTCTTCAAGTGCTCGTCTATGTCATCAATGTTTTCTTTCATCCAATTTTCATCAAATGATGCAAATTCAGTACCATCTTCTCTGACATAGGTTGATTTTGGTGCGTCACCTTCAATCACAATTTCATCAATCTCTTCAACATTCGTTGTATCAGTCTCAGTAGACATTTTGTCTATTTCAGCATCATCTACTTCTCTCATAGATTGTAAAATACTTAATTGCTCCGGAGAAAGATCTTCTATCAACTCCCCTTCTTCAAGTAATTCTCCTGTAAATGGATGAACAGCTTGTAGAGCAATATCAGCACTGCTAAATATAGAAGAAGTACCTTCTATCTGTTGTACTTTTCCAGTAGATGTTCCTTGAGATGATTCAACAAAGGTAGGTTGAACTGTAACAACTTCAGAAGAAAGTGTGGTTGGCTGTTTCTGTGATGTTCCAGAGGTATCAGGATTTCCTTGATCTTCCGTATCATCATCCTTTTTCTTTAGAACCTCTTGTTGTTTACAGTGATAGTCCCACAGAATAGCAAGCCTTCTCTCTTTCTCTTCATCAAGAGCCTTCAAGTGAGCATTTTCAGCTTTAAGCGCATCAATTTCACCTTGTTGTCGCTCTATAACTGTTTGCTGATTACCAACCATTGACTTCAATTTGTTGATTTCCAAAGATTGTTTAAGTTGGTCATGCTTCGTGAGATTTCCAAAATGAGATTGCCTTTGAAGACGATCAGCAGCCGCTTCAAGTGTAGAAAACAGATAGTTAATCTTTTCATTTTGAGAAAATCCAGCAAAAGTCTTATGTCGTTCAGCACTGATTTCAGAAGTAGTTGCCCTGATTGCTGAAGCCATGGATCTTACAGGAACTTCCTGAGGAACAACAGATGTAGTAGCAGTAGCTGGTGTAACAACTGGAGCAACTGGAGGTTCTGTAGCTGAAGTAACTACAGTAGGAATTTCTTGCACAGGCTCCTGAGCTACAGATTGTACAGGCTCCTGAACAATAGATGAAGATTCCTGAGGCCCAGATTTCCGAGCATAAGTACTCAGATATCTCCTAGGTTTCTTCTTTTGTACTTCAGCAGCTTTCTCTGCTCTTCTTTTTGTTCTCCTTTCACCTTCAGGATCTTCTGGAACATACTCTGGATCATCCTCTGTTCTAATCTTTCTGTACCTTGTTACTCCACGTATATCAATATACTTTTCATAACCAGGTTCAACTAAATGATCACTAGAACTCGAATCAGTTCCATCATCACCACTTTCTGATGAACTACTATCTGATGTACCAGAAACAACACCTTTGCTTGATGTTCCAACAGCAGCACTAACAGCACCTGCATCACCTGCATCACTATCTCCACCACTTTCATCATCATCACTACTACCAGATTCATCTGAATCAACTGGGTCAGGACCAAATTTTTCTATCCTTAACCTTTCCAACTCAGGTTCTTCATTGTCTGAATCGCTGTCTTCATGACGCCATTTGTCGTTTGCAGGAGCAACATAATCAGGATTCACTAGAGCTCCAAAAAGTTTCCTTGGAGGAACACTTTCTTTGTATCTCTTGGCAGCCATAGTCTTGATTAGTCGTAAGGAGTTTAAATTCATTGCCTCTATTCTCAACATATCATTTTCATCTTTTGGAAGGCCTGGATGCTGAACATTCATTATCATTTGTAGAAACCGTGGATACATCCAAAACTTGTTTCCTGTGGTTCTACTACCAGTCCTTGTCATGTTCTCTTTCATGTTGCTAAAAATGTACTTCGAGATGCTAAACGGTTTGTTTAACACTAAAGCAACCATGAACCCAACAAGATCATCTCCCGCCATATCATATCCAGATCGTCTATTGCTGAGACACTGAATAAGCACATGTAATAAAAACTTGTATCTTAATGGAAGATCACCTTTGTTGATCTGTTTGACGAAAAGATCTCCTTTGCATTTCATCCTTAGTAAACATCCTCTCGAACACATGATTGGTATAGAATATGGTGCATTCGGTTGATCTTGTAATTGAAGAACTTGATTCAATATCTCCGGAGTAACAACGACATACAGATCATTAACACGACCTCTGATAATATCCTTTCCATCGATTTGAACGACGTTTGCAGAATCCCAGAACGCTTTAATGAGAGATTTGTAGACGGGTGTCGAATATGTAACAGCATAATTGATGCGTGACTCCCTGATCCACTTCGTCATATCTTTAAATTCAACGAGCTTGTCTTCCGGATCCAAAAATGCAACTTGATTATGGCGTTTTTCTGACATAATCTCTTCTTCGGTTTTGTTTTCTTTCTTGATCGCCTTCTTGCGTTTTCCCTTTTCTTGCTGTGCTTTAGGAGCCATCTGTACATGAAAATGTCCAGAATAAGTCACAATTTACATAACATAGCATTTAGACATGTATGAATACACTTTCATGTATTCACATAACATATAACTGATTTTAACATGTCTACTGTGAACCAACAGCAACATCAGAAAACTGCTAAGGCATTGACGACGAAACAGATGTTCAACGACGAAACAGAAATTGAACGACGAAACAGAGGGTTGACCATTTGACTGGTTTGATTCGTCGACTTTTTGATTCGTCGAGTCTATTTCGTTCCATTCTGATTCGTCATCTTTGATTCGTCGTCTGATTCGTCGAATGTGTGATTCGCCGGAATTAGGGTTAAATCAGATTCGTCAATTTGGGGGTTTTGTTTAGTTTCGCCGTATTGGGTTTAAACACACATCAAATATGAACATAAACACATTCAATCATCTTTGTTTACCCAACCCATTTATAAACAACTATAAATGATTTTCCGGACAAAAACCTTTGAATAAACATATAATACCATTATCAGCAACAAAGCCCTGTTTTTGTGATAAAAACCCACTAACAAATCAAAGTAAATCAAACAATGATAAACCTAAATCTATCAAGATCAGAAGGAAAACATAAAAACATGCAACAACAACACATATTTAATCAAAGAAAACAACGGTTTCAAAGGGTTTCTGAGGGTTTTCGGATGAAAAACCCGAAGGTTCAAAGTGTTCGGAATGAGAATCAGAACATGTTTCTACCTTTGATGTTTGTAAAATTTTGAGTAAATACTGATGTTTTGAACGATTTGTGAGAGTAACCGTAGGTTTGGTGTTTTTGTTGTGTGAAGAAGAAGATAACTGTTGTTTTGAAAAAGTGAACAAGTGGGATCTATTTATACACCGCCTTGTCTCGACGAATCAGAGGATTCGACGAAACAGAAATGGGCCTGGCGAATCAGAACTTTGGGCTTGAACTTGGGCCTAAACTTTAGCCCATGACGAAACAGAATTGGGCTTCTGTGATTCGTCGTCTGTTATGACGAATCAGATTTGATTCGCCGACTGGTCTGATTCGTCGACTATGTTGATTCGTCAACACTTGTGATTCGTTGACAGGTCTGTTTCACCAACAGATTTTTCAAAACAGCAACACCCAGGCTGGAAATATTTTGCAGTCAAAACAGTAACACAGGCTGGAAATATTTTGCAGTCAAAACAGATTATGAACACAATTCCATTCAGTTTGAATTTTCAAATGCAAGAACGTTTTTATGACGAAGGTTTCCGGCTTCCGGTAGAAAACACCAAGCAACAACTTCGGCTTAATCAAAAAACGAACTTTACACAAATATACTAAAAACAAATTTAATGTACGGTAAACTAAATGAAAATGCGGAAAACTGTTAAAAACACTAAACAACTGTACAAGTGCAATCTTTTTGCAAATCTCAAGGACAAGGAATCATACCAGCTTACGGTCTTAGTCAACATGATTTTGATTTCTGTTTAAAGCTCTGGATAAGTATACTACCTCGATTATCGGTATTGTGGTCCACATAAGCTCAAACTGATCAGACATAATCATAATTTAAGAGATACGATTAACGGTAAGGATTATACTTACAAGTCGATGTAAATCCACTCACGACACATTCCCGTATCAAGGCATGCACGAGAATTCATCTTACCGGTGAGTATACCGTTTATCATCTGTTTGACCGTATAAAAATGTGAGAGACTCACTTATTTTGATTGAAAACAAGCCCTATGTGATAGAATCACTTATTGATGAGGAACTTGATTTTCAAATGCATGAGGGCACAGGAGCAAATCCGTGAACAGGTCAGTACTTTCGTACAGCAGAGAGACGAACTTGACTCCCGCAAAGAATCTGTGATAATTTATCACTTATTTTGTCTGGACATGTGATTGTTGATCACTTATTGAGGTCGAAAGCAGTATGTACACGTATGTATAGTATCATGGAAGATCTTAGACTTCGTCTCCGTTATTTTTACGGTTTGATACAACCATGATACCCAGATGATAAGCAGCATAAAGACCGAATATTTCAGATCTCGGCAATCTCTCAAACGAGATTTCGGTACTAAGACCATATGCCAATGAGCAGTTCCCACCTGACTTGAAGTCTGTTAGGTTTGTATCATCCTGCACATTTTAGTCTGATTGTGAGCCTACCGATACATCGTTAGTAGAGATACTTATCATTTTTCTTTTTATTTTGCATTTTGAGCACATTGACCGACCACACCAGTTTGTAATTTCATCATTTTCCTTTATCCAAGAAACTCATTTTTGGTTTTTCTATTGTTTTTGAATTTTTAATTTTTCAAACGAAACGACAGAAAGTGAAGACATCTTTTTGGATTTTGAACTTTTTCAATGTTTTTGTATTTTCTTGAAATATCTCCCCCTAAAATTCGCAAAGTTTACGAAAACTAAAATCTTTTTGAATTTTCAAAGTTTATAAAGAAAATATTTACAAAAACGATCAGCCAAAGAAGTTTACTCGGGTATCACCTTAATGCCATTGACCAAAAGTAGATAATCAAAACGTGATTTATCAAAAGCTTTTGTAAACAAGTCGGCACGTTGGTGATCAGTGGGGACATGAACGACATCGATTAACCTCTTATCAAAACAGTCACGGATAAAGTGATATTTAATGTCGATGTGTTTAGTCTTAGAATGTTGCACAGGATTTCTAGTGATTTGCAAGGCAGCATTATTATCAACAAAAATACGAGTAGATAGGAATTCTAAACCGTAGTCGCGCATTTGTTGTTGTATCCAAAGAACTTGGGAGCAACAACTCGAGGCAGCAATATATTCTGCTTCACATGTTGATGTAGCAACACACGTTTGCTTCTTGCACTGCCACGTAACGAGTCGATTTCCTAGGAACTGACATCCTGCTGTTGTTGATTTGCCATCGATTTTGCAACCACCGAAATCAGAATCACTGTATGCAATTAATTCAAAACTATCATCCCTAGGGTACCAAAGACCTAAGTCTGGGCATCCCTTCAAATAGCGTAGAATCCTTTTGACAGCTGACAGATGAGAGGTCTTCGGGTTTGCTTGATATCTTGCTAGTAAGCATGTTGGGTACATGATATCAGGCCTCGAAGCGGTAAGATACATGAGAGATCCGATTATGGCACGATAGTACGAAGAGTTGATGCTTTCTCCCTTCAAATCCGGAGTAATCCCGTGATTCTGCGGAAGTGGGGTACCAATGGGCGTTGCATCTGACATTTGGAATCGGCTCAAAATGTCACCAACATATTTAGTCTGGTGGATGAATATCCCAGACTCTGTTTGTTGAACTTGAAGGCCCAAAAAGAAATCCATCTCTCCCATAGCGCTCATTTCGAATTTTTCTTGCATAACACGTTCGAATTGCCTGCACAAAGAGTCATTAGTAGACCCAAATATTATATCATCAACATATACCTGCACCAGCAGAAGATCTTCATCTTGTTCTTTGATAAAGAGTGTGCAATCAATAAGACCTCGTCTAAATCCATTCTCCAGAAGATAGTTTGATAAGGTTGCGTACCAAGCCCTAGGTGCTTGATGTAGACCATAAAGAGCTTTGTTGAGCAACCAAACCCGATCGGGGTGAATAGGATCTTCAAAACCTGGAGGTTGTTCGACATGCACCTCTTCTTGAACAATACCATGAAGAAAAGCACTTTTAACGTCCATCTGGTAAACTTTGAATCCTTTGAAAGAAGCATAAGCTAAGAAGATTCGAATAGCTTCCAGACGTGCAACAGGTGCATAAACTTCATTGTAGTCAATGCCTTCAATCTGACGAAAGCCCTGAACAACCAGTCTCGCTTTGTTGCGAATAACAACTCCACGATCATCTTTCTTGCATTTATAAACCCATCGTGTTCCAATTTTCTTGTAATTCTCCGGTTTTTCAACAAGCTTCCAAACACCAAGCTTTTGAAATTGCTGCAGTTCGTCCTGCATGGCTTCAACCCATGAATTATCTTT
>JARYGA010059460.1:0-23407 GCA_030545235.1 Helianthus tuberosus | reverse complement strand
TGGTCGATCAGTCACCTCGTTCGAGTGTTTGGCGCGACGATTTTTGATGTTTTGATTGCGATTGCGAGCGTTGTGATGCGATAGATTTTCCTAGTCAAATTACTTTTAATCCTAACTACTCATATCTTGCACTATCTCTTCTTCACCAATTATAATACCATTTCGATTGCGATTGAGTTCGATTGCGTTTGCATTTCGATTGCGATTCGCTTGATTACCACACTTAACATAATGTAAACATGCACAAGTAACACATAAGGCACACACACACGTATACAATAACCAAAATGCGTAATTCGATTTGCGAGTGCGATTACGATTCGATGTTGGTTAAGTTAGATTGACTAGCGTTTAATTGACTTTATCGCATTGTTACTTCCTATAGTTTACAGTCGTACGTCGATTAAATAGCGAATAACACCCGTCGATTATTGTGATTTTTAACACTTACTCCACATAATACAGCTAAAATAAACACATAAAAGAAATTCACTACTAGTCAAGTCAAGCGATCGGTCGTTGACTTTGACCTTGACTTTGACTTTGGCTTTCGAAACACGGGGTGTTACACTAGCCATACACCACTTTATGTCCATTAACTCCATTTCTTCAGCATCAATCTGATCGTAATCCTCTTTTGTTAACATAGGATTCCTGATTCTTCCCGCAACCAAACTTTCATAAGACTCTAAAACGGTCACCAATAAAGACATATGACCTTTGGCAACCTCTTCCGATAAATTCTGACCATTCTGAAGATGTAATGCAATGTTGCAATGTAGTACTTGGCCATTATTGGTTGCTGAAAAATTTGGATCGAATGATGGATATGAAGAGAATCCAGTTTTGTTGTTTGATCCTTGAGATGATCCTCCAGAAGAACTGTTTGCGTTAAATGCAGTTTCAATCTTTGGTGCACTGTTGGTCTTATCACTTGTATTTCCTTTGTAGTACAAACCAAGGACCTGTTCACCATTTGAATTCTTCATTTTCTCCATCTTTCGTTGTTCCATCTCTTGAACTTCGAGTTTTTCAATAAACTTGCTCAACGATAGATTCGCAAATTCACCATTATTCTTCAAGATCATAAGATACGTGCCCCAAACATCTTGTGGTAACGCATCGGCCAATTTTTCAACCCATTCTTCTCTATATTTCTTGATATCCAATCGCTTCATGTTAACCACCAAATTACAATATCTTTCTATAATCGTTTTGGTGTTTTCAGTTTTCAATCCACGAAATAGATCAAATTCTTTCTTCAAAGGTGATTTTTTGTTCTTGATCATGTCTTGACTTCCAACAAACTTTGTTTTTAGTGCTTTCCACATTGAGTGTGCACTTCTGTTATGTTAGAATAAAATCAAGATGTCTTCCATAATGGCTTGTTGCAAAATACTGATCATCATCTTTTCACTTTTGTATTTCTTTCTCTCTTTATCATCTAAATCCTTAATAGCAACAATCTCTCCGTATTCATCAATCGGTCTAACATACCGTTCTTCAACACATTCCCAAGTATCTAAGTGATTCGCTTGAACCCAATTTTCAAAACGTTCCTCCCATCCATTATACTCCTCGATACTCATTAGCTTAGGTGGTTTTTGCATGGTTCCCATTTCATTTTCTAAGTTCACGTTCTGAGCCATAGTGATCGGGGTAGCAAATGCGTTGTAGAATTCGTTTTCCATGTTTCGGTTTCAAAAATTCACAAAAACTGATTATTCAAACGAACTGATGAAATGTTTCAAAAGATCTGAGTTTCACACGACCTGAACCTCTTCGTGCGATCTGACCCAAACCGTGCGAACTGGTGATGTTCCAAACGAGCTGGATCAAGTTTAAATGACCTGAACTGAATTTCAAGCGAACTGACCAATTTCAAACGATCTGATGAGATCTCAAGCGAACTGGACCACCTCGTGTGACCTGATTCAAATCTCACACGACCTGATACACTCTCACGCGACCTGGTTCAAACCGTGTGACCTGAGTTCAATCCGTGCGATCTGGGAAAATTTCCACGCGACCTGAATAATCACCTCGTGCGAACTGGAAGAACTTCGAACGATCTGACAAGTGTTTGACAACTACCAAACGATCTGGACACTTCGTGTGAGCTGAGTGAATCAACTCGTGCGATCTGGTACAATTTTCGAACGATCTGAAAGTTTTTCACGCGGTCTGGTCCTTTTTATCAAGTTTTAGGTTGATTTTAGGTCTGATTTGTTCAAGGATTGATTAAAACTCAATTTTACGTGTTATATGTGAAAATCAGGTTATTTTAACCGTGAAATCTCAGTAAATTTGATGAAAAGTGTAGAAAAGTGAGTAGAAAGAAGTTGTATTTGAAGAAAACAAGCTGAAATGGTAAGAACTCTTCCTCCTGAGCTCTGATACCACTTGTTAGGATCGTTGAATCGATCAAACGAGACAATCAGAAGAGTTCTCGATCAATACGAAAGGCGGAATCAGACGTATCGATGTTGTAGCAGCTTGATTTACACTTAGAATCACTTTAAATGTCTAATGTATTGATTTGACACAGATACAAGAGTTGGAGACACTTCGGCAGAGCTTCGCTACCGGAATCAGAAGTTCTTAAAATGAAATCTCAAGACCACTATATATAGGGATACCAGGTTCACAAGAACTGGCCACTTCGCATGAACCTGCTGGTTCAGGCCTGTTTCCCGTTTTTCACGTACAACGCGTCTTGGTCTATCTAATCTATTACATGACTAGATACAAGACGAAGTCAACAGACATATGCACTAACAAGATCATTCAAGAAATGACGGATAAGATTCTTCAGATCCATGGTAACTTGATCAAGGCTAGGAGCAGACAAAAGAGCTATGCTGATCCTTGGTCTATCTAATCTATTACTTTTGGGATGCAACATGTATTCTATAAACTTGGTACTTGAAACTTGTTTGGAAACATACTCTATCTTTTGTGAACGTGAAACTTGATACTTTTTGGATTCTTGATTCTTTATGCTATGTGAACGTTTAATCCTTGTGTGTAGTTCCGCCTTAACAATAGTAGCGCTATAAGAGTAATGCACCTCCCCATTATTCTCGGGGGTATTGTTAGGAGGAGTCTACTTTGCTTTCCTTGAGACTTGGGAAAGTGGTAAACGCATTGGGATACTTGGGCTATCACTTGGACTGTGTGAACTAGCATGGCTGAAACTATTATATGTTTACATGACGGATATGAGTCTCTTAAACTATTATACTATATACTCAAACTTGTATACTCGCCAATACATTATTTATTGACATTATTTTAATACATGTTGCAGGCTGATAGGATGTTGGACTCAAGAAACAAGCAAGGATGACGCTTAGAAACTCACCTAGTTAATTTGAGAAATTGAGCAATGTTTAATGTTATGTACTTGATACTTGGAAGTGTGGTTGATGTTATAGACAATTTGATATGAATTTTGATTAATCTATAAGGACATATTTAGTGTTGTGGAAACTTTTGAACAATCTAAATCGCTTAGTGCCGCACCCCGATGTTTCCGCCATCGGTTGGGGTGTTACACCCCTATTTATAGCTAAAATTAGAACATCCAACACGGCCCGTGCCCGCCAGGAACGGCCCCGTGGCCTTCAGTCTATCTCCTCTTCATTAACTGCAGTGTCAGACCTTGTACTAACATGGCCCCGTGTGTCAACGGCACGGCCTGTGGCCAATGTAGTTGTTGTACTGTCTCAGATTCTATAAATCTTAGAGTTGACAACGCCCCGTGTTGCCTTAGCACGGCCCCGTATTGAGTTCCGGATTTGTCTTTTGTTGTTGTCTTTTTCTTCTGCAGAGAATTATTACTGGGAATGGCCCATGCCTGGTGGGCACGGCCCCATGCCAAAGCTTCTGATCTTGTTATTTCCTTGGTTTGGATGTGGATGGGGGCTTGGTGAGTTGTGTCAATCCTTCTTTCATAGTATTTTATGTTCGTTTTTGCTGTTATTTGCTTCTTTTGTGCATTTAAGCTCTTTTGACCTTGTTAATTAAAAAGGAACAAAGAAACGGGTTTTTTCCAACATTAGTACTAAAAAAGAGTTGATTTTACGCCATATTTGATTCAATTTATATGTTGTATTTTAAGCACATCAGTATCCCCTTACTCCTAAATTTTACAAAAAAGAAAGGTATTACAATTCAACCAACCCCTTGCCCGCTTTGTACATTAGAAGAAACATGGATCATTCTTTTCGGTTATGGCCAAATTCCATAGAGGTGTGATGTAGTATTTCGTGGTGGTGTGGTAAGGATTTCACAGTGGATAAGTATCCTTCTCAAAAACCCTAATTTGCTTTTGGGGAAGACGATGAAAAAGGGGTTATAAAGGGGATCTGGTATATTAATTTATGAAATACCTTTTTTGCCCCTGCTAAACTTAGCATAACTGTGACAATTAACTCAGTTTGCTTAAAAGGGCATAAACTGTTACAAAACATAGCGATTTTGGACATAATCTGCAATTGTTTTTTAAAGGGAACATAGTGCATTGTAAAGAGCTCACTGGGTTCCAAATATCGGCATGACTGGGTGTGGGATGTTTTGTGAGACATCCTGAGAAGAGCTGGGATTTCGGCTAAGAAAGAGGCTCCTGTGAATTTCATTACGGACCCTATGGAATGGATATCTACTTTGCGACCAGTGGATCTGCTCGTCTTTGGTTGGGCCAGGGGGAACATGCTTGTGTGGACCTCACGGAGGTTTCCCCTCTGGTTGGTTTAAGGGAAAACAGGTTTGTAGCTGGACAAGCAGTAAGAAAGGCAGAATCGAAGAAAGTTGATAAGCACGCTAAAGCTTGTGCAGAGAACCAGCATGTTTTTGTCCCTTTTGCCTTTAACACATTTGGCTCCCTAGCACCAGAAGCTATCCAATTCTTAATCAGGGTCCAACAGGTCATCCACAGCAATTGTTCAGCTCCAAGAGGGTAGGGTTTTGTCATTAGTAGATTAGGGTTTGCAATTCAGAAAGGAGTAGCGGCGCAGCTTGTTACCCGTCTACCTTATGTTTTGATGTAACTTGACAAATACGAATGAAAATATCATGTTTAAATTTAAAAAAAAAACATAAAGAACACAAAATGTAATTTTAAGTATTTGTATTGAAGAGATTAAGGGCATGTTTGGCTAAGCTTTTTGAAACAACTTATTGACTTATTAGCTTTTTGAAAAGTTATAAACTCTAAAAAGTCTGTTTGGCAATGAGGTGTATGTGATGGGAAAAGTGACTTTTTAAAAAAAAACACTAAATCCTGATTTTTCCAAAAAGTCGTAAGCCCTTTAAAAAGCTAAGCCTAGGGCTGTAAACGAACCGAACGAACACGAACGAGGCCTTGTTCGTGTTCGTTCGTTAAGGAAATAAATGTGTTCACGAACGGTTCATAAACACTTACCGAACGAGATTTTATGTTCGTGTTCGTTCATTAAGGAAATGAGCGTGTTCACGAACGGTTCACGAACACAAGTGAACACAAATAAATTTGGCGAACGCGATGAAGGATAAAGGTGGATGGCCCATAGAGTAGCACTATAACTCGAATCCCTTATTGTGGAACGGAGGTAGATCATATTCGTCGATGTAAATAATGAGAAAAGAAATGGAAATGGTGCATCAAAAGGTGAAAGAGGGTTTCCTAGTTTAATTGTTAGGGTAATGATATAAAAATAGTATAAAGAGTATAGATAAAATATATGAAAGTATAAAAATCTTTAATTAAAACACGAACATACGAACATAAACAAACGAATGTTCACGAACACCTTACCGAACGTTCACGAACACAATTGAACGAACGAGACCTTTGTTCATGTTCGTTCATTTAACTAATCGAACGGAATTTCTTGTTCATGTTCGTTCGTTTATTAAATGAACGAACATAAACGAACTTCCCGCCGAACGGTTCACGAACTGTTCGATAAACGTTCGGTTCGTTTACAGCCCTAGGCCTAAGCCAAACATGGCCCAAGTTGTCCATATGTTTTTTTCTACTCGTGTTTCTATCTTTCTTCTGCTATAGGTATATATGATGGAAGATAGATGCAACAAACTAAATTAAGCTCCAAAGATTCTGAACATCACTCCATTGATAAAAACAAAACAAATTGCAACATGAAAAAACCTAACAAAGTATTCAAAAGCAGGGATGATTAGGATCTCATTTTTTAATAACCCAAAAAATGTGTTTAACTTTAGGGTTGTTTAAAATTGAAATGAAACTAAAAGGTTTATTTTATAACATTATTGAACTTAAAGGGCTAAATCTACAAATCCTCATTACTAATATTAAAATTGGTCAAACAACCCACATACATATCCCTGTAGGCCAATCGCAAACAACTGTTGCAACGTATACGCCGGAAAACTCCATGGAAGTATTTTAGAACACAAATTCCTCTCTCTCAGTTTGTGGAAGGTGCGTTTATGATATTTGATATTTGCACTATCTCAGACCCCTGAAAAAGCCTTGAATCAATTCATTTCCCTCTAAGGCCATGCGTAGTCATAACACCCCTTTGTGGGTGTTATGCAACACGTGACGCGCCATGTGTACGGGTGGGCGTTATGCATTTAAGCCCGTAGTCATAAAGCCCTACCCATCAATACCTAATTATTAATTTTCGTTTTTATTAAATAATTATAAGAACATTAACCTTTTTTTTTATTAGTCCAAGCTTGATAACCTCCCTCCCTCACGCCGCGATAATAATCACGCCTCCCCCAAATTTCTGAAACATGGCGTCGGTGGTTTTGGTGTTCACGGCGCTATCAAAGGGCATACCACCCCACTACGTATGCTCTAAAAAGTCTAGATGCGGAATTTTAAATCGGCAAAAAAAGCGGTTGAAACATAGCTAAAAACTTTAACAATACGCATATGAAAACCTAAGCACACGCAAGCCATACTTGTACAAATTTACACACGTATCCCTATCACTACAACCCTCACTTCTTAGTCTTCTTCTTCGCCGGCGACTTGATACTCTTAACCTTTTTCGCCGGAACAGCCACTTTTTTTGCTTTGACCGGCGCCTTTGCCTTCACTTGACCACCGGAATTAGCTTTAACCGCCTTTTTCGCCGGAGCAGCTACTTTTTTTGCTTTAACCGGCGTCTTCACCTTCACTTGATCACCAGATTTAGCCTTAACCGCCAGCGGTTTCTTCTGATCGGCCGGTTTCTGAAGTTTGAAGGAGTTTTTAACTTTGGTAAGTTTACCGGCAGCAACAAGTTTCTTCAACTGAAGGAGCAAGAGCTTTTTGAAATTCGCGGGTAAATCTTTTTGGTTATCCTCGATGTGTTTGGCGATTGCGTACTGGCTAGATCCGGTCTTCTCCTTCAACGCCACAATCGCTTCCTTCACCATCTGGCATTTCAAATTATAATAATATCCTATCAGCTTTGTAAAAAACAACAACAACAATAACTGAAATAAAACGTACGCTTATTTACCTCAGCATAAGGAGGATGAGATCTTGGTTTCTTTGCAGTAGGAACCTTCTTAGTAACAACTGCTGCTTTTGTGGACGCCATCGATGATTGATTGTTCTTTTTCTGAGTGAAAGAATGTAAGTAGTAAGTAATATGTTGTTGTGTGAGTTGGAATGGGGATATTAATAAATAAATACCCTGTGGATGGGGTTGTGATTGGTGGACGGGGTCTTCACAAGGATTCACTTTTGTTCATTGGATTAAAATAAATCAACGGTTGTGATAAGAGATGGGGTTGGCACACGGATCGTCACTTGAGGTGAATTATGGAAACCAAAACCAAAAGGATATGTGTTTTATGTTGGATTTCAAATGACTTAATTATCAGGTTATTAACTCGTAATTCACGTAGGGGTGTGTACGGTTCGGTTCAGTTCGGTTCGGTTTGGTTATTAGCATTATCCGTAACCGAAGTCATCGGTTAATCGGTTCGGTTAATTTTTCGGTTTTCGGTTATGTTCGGTTAATTTTTGATTAATAACTAATTCCAACAAGGGCTAATTTTTTGCTTGAAAATACATGTAATGGAGGTATAAATACATGAAATGGATGTATAAATAAATATAATTAGGGTATAAATGCATGAATAGATGTTTAAATACATAAAATGATGGTATAAATAAATGAAATGAAGGCATAAATAAATGAAATAGAGGTATTATTACATAAATAAAATAAAAGTATAAACATGAAATAGAGGTATAAAAGCTAGAAATATATAAAAAAAATAAATGATTCGGTTCGGTTAATTTTCGGTTAACCGACGGTAAAAAAAATATCCGTTAACCGATTTTCGGTTAGTTCGGTTTCGGTTAATTTCGTTTCAGTTTTGTCGGTTTTCGGTTCGATTTCGGTTAATGGTTCGGCTATTGTACATCCCTACGTAATTGTTAGGTTCAAAATTGTGAACAAGTGTAAATTGATCTTTGCTTTGATTTACATTTGGATTTTTTTTTTTTTTTGTTCTTTAAAAAATCTCGAAATGGCTTGTGTTTTTATCAGCAACACCATGTTTCCACCTATATATGTTTGTAACTTGTGTTTCTTAAAACCTAATTCAAAGTAACTAGTGGGAAATTCGCGTGATGTGGCGGCGACACCAATTTGCAACGGGGTACTCGTTTTTAGAGTTAATTACATAGTTAGTCCCTGTGGTTTGCACAAAGTAACATACTTAAGTACTAATAGTTTAAAATAACATTCTAGAGTATTAACTTTTCATTTTGTAACGTTTGGGGGTATTAAGCTTATTTGTAGGCTTAAAATCACATTCTGTTAGTACCTAAGTGTGTTATTTTGTGCAAACCACAGGGACTGCCTATGTTACTACCTTAGAAGTTAATACCTCCAAACGTTACAAAATGAAAAGTTAATACCCTAGAAGGTGATTTTAAACTATTAGTACCTAAGTATGTTATTTTGTGCAAACCACAGGGACTAACTATGTAATTAACTCTCGTTTTTATTAGTTTATCAATCATGTCGTAATATATTGTATAATACTTCTTTAGTTTTCTTATTCGTATTATATTTTACAAAAGTTTATTATATTTATTGTATTATTTTAAGAGTAAATTACAAAAGTCGTCCTTTATGTTGATACTATATTGCAAACTATGTCCTTTACCTTCAAAAAGTACAAAAAAACGTACTCGATGTTTGCAAACATTTGCATGTTACGTCCTTTAGCCTTAACTCAGTTAGTTTTTATGGTTAAATTTGACCAACACATGAGGGTATTTTGCTCATTTTACCCTAAATACTAAATTAAATAAAACTCACCCACCCCACTTGCCATTTCTCTCTCTAAAGTCTATGGGGCTGTTGGTTTACCTTTTAATGAGGCTCTAAATGGTTCAGACCTCTTACTTCTTATTGGTTCAGCACTTAATGGTTCAGACTGTTTGTTACATACTCAGACGTCTGAATGGTTCATACATTTGCTTCTGAATGGTTAAGACTTAGGGGCTGTTTGGTAGCCTCTTAATGACCATTCAGATGCTACCTCTTAATGGTTTAAAACCTCTGAATGAATAAGAGGTAACCTCAAGTCTGAATGGTTAAGAGGTAACCTCTGAATGGTAAATCATCACATGTCACATTCTTCTACCTTCTCATTGTTAAAATTGTTAATGGTTCCATTAAGAGGTAGCCTCTTAAAGACCATTCAGAGGCTACCAAACAACCCCTTATATAGAGTCTAAATGGTTAAGACCTCTAATTTGAATTGGTCAGACATTTGTCTCTGAACGGTTAAGCATTATACATGCACTTAATAGTTCAAACCTCTTACTGGTTCAGCACTTAATGATTCAGATGTCTTACTGGTTCAGCACTTAACCATTCAGATGTTGCCAAACAGCCCCTATCTCTCTCTTTCTCCACCACCACTAACCTACCCAACAACCACCACCATCCCAACCATTTACAGATCATAAGTAATAATACAAATGAAAGAAATTTACAATTTACATGTCATGAAATTAACATAATAAACATTCACAATACACTAAGTGAACTCTTTTAACTCTAGAAGCATTTATTAAGGCCTGGTCTATTCGCACACGGCCTTTGTCTTTTTGCACACTCGAAGCGCCCCGCTTTGGCCATAGCGGGGCGCTTTGGCCAAGGTCAACAGACAAGGACTGTATGAAATGCCCATGCTTTGCACACTCTACATGTATGAAATGCCCATGGTCGACGAACACAACCGCAACCACCAGGTGAGGTTCCTCAGCTTCGTTTGGCCCGCCCAGCAGAGGGAAAATTGTACAGCTCCCACGCATGTCGAAGGTGTGAACAATCACACCGTATCGTTGGGCAATAAGAAACCCCGTCTCAGGCATCGTCATGTAATTTTCGATATCTGCTCGTCCCACCCCCTTGAACATCATAATGTCCTATGTTTTCCGGATCGAAAAACTGCCTCCAAAGCGATTCGTTCGTACGTAACTCCTTTATAAGTTGTTTCCGGATCATCAAATATGAATTTTGTTTCACTCCTAACCCAACAGCCACCGATCGAAACCCACAATGACCATCTGGTTTCACGTCCTTTATTCTAACGATGTATGGATGGATCACTTCGGGAATCTGAGATGCGTAGTTGCGGATCGCTATATCCGTCTTAGGACCGAGCTTGATCATCGGGAAATCAGGGTGCAGGTTGATCGGTTTGGTATTCTTTTGTCTTCTAGAATCTTCGAGTGATATGTACGAGCTGTGACGGGGAAGATCATCTGAGGCCTCGACCCAAGTTTCTTCCGACGGAATGTACGAGCTTTTTCTAGCGGCTTCAACCTTTCTTTCTTCCTACGTTTTCAATGTTGGGCGACCACGAGTTTTCTTCAGAACAGCAGGAGGTTTTTTGTTATTGTTCCCTGGATTGAGGATTTGCTGAAACTTTTCAAAGAAGCTCCTTTTCACTTGAGGGGGTGTTGGATCGATCTTTTGTTTCAATTTTTCAAATTCCGCGTCTACATCGATATCCTCTATGTTTTTCTTTGCAGGCTTGAAGTTAAGCTTCTTCCAGAACACGTCTATGTGTGTGATCCGGAGTTGCTGACCTGTGGATGAAAACAAATTAGGTGGCAGAATCATAACGAGAAAGGTCAAAGATATTAATTACCTTTATTTTCCAACTTTTCCAAACGACAGGCACATGGCAAACCACAGCTGGTAAAAAGTTGGCAACCACAGCTTGCATCGTAGGCTCTCAACCCGTCTTCCTTACGTTTTAGTTCCCTACTCAAAAGCTCAATCGCATATATTGAAACCTTTCTGAGAATATATGCAAGCATGGGCTGCTTCTTGTGGTGCGTCATCACTTTTCGGAGGCTTGTTTCAAAGCTTGTACTAATCTCGGTGTATTGTCTATCAACAACATGATCAACATACAGTACAAGTTTATCCAGTGTGTTGCGATGACTTGGAAAGTGACTTTTTAGTGTTGCATGCATGCCCTCAACCCTGTTGGTCGTAGTTTGGTGAAAGTTGATAGTTTTGTTAATCCAGCATGATACAAACTTTTCACGGTACGGATCCAACCAGGATTTCTTCAAATAATCAAAAACCTCTAAAATTAAAAAAAACGTAAATAGTCAGTTTTTGTTATTATATAAAATTTGAACATAATTATGTAAGAAATACCTACGTTCACGGTCATCTTCTTTCAGCTGTGCTTCAAGGTTTTCCAAGTTATACCTGTATATTTCCTCGGTCGTAGACTCGCACAATAACCAAAATGTACGTACGAATTCTTTCCATTCCTTGTCAGAGAATTTCTTCTTGCTGTTCTTATTAATATTTTGTTGAATATGGAACCGACAAAGATACTTATGCGCTTTTGGAAAAACTTGTTCACACGCGTTCATTAGCGCAAAATCCCTGTCTGTTAAAATCACGCGCGGTTCCATACATCCTACCAGCATAGACTTGATCCTCTGCAACACCCATAGGTAGTTCTCTGACTTCTCAGCGGAAATTACCGCACAAGCAGCCGTAAACGATTTGTTTGTCGACGTCATGCCTACGACCTGAACAAATGGCAGGTTGTACATGTTCGTTTTGTAGGTGGCGTCAATCATTAGCACATGCGGGAAGGCACACCACATATTGAATGATCTTTCGTGAACAAAGAAGACATCTTCAACTTCGTTTGATATCTCATTCGTGCGCATGTAATAAGTGTAATTTTTTTCGAGAAGAATGCTTTCAAGTTTTTGCATCGGAGACTTACCGACATTTTTTTCGACGTTGATCTTCTGAACAGCGTTGTGTATATCTTTCGGAATAAGCTTTCTAGCCGGATTGTTTTTTGTCAGCGTTCGCCAGATACTTTGGTTGGGAATGTCTTGCTCTGCCAGCTCCTTAACCAGTTTTGTATCCTCCGAAGAAAGCCTTCTCGCATACGCGTGACCCTCTAAGTTTTCAATAGGAGTGTGGTTATGCTTCGCCTTCGTCACCTCGATCCTCCAAACACTTCCGGATGATTCCGAAAACCCGATCATCTCGGACGGGCAGCCTATTTTCTTGCTACCCGTTTTCCTTTGTGTAGCTATACTCTTATGCTCCCCACCAAAAGTACATTGAAACCAAATCTTGTAATTCTCTCCTCTTTTATTCGACCTCTTAGTCACAATGAGGTAACCGTTGTCTTTTGCCGTGTCTTGTACCCAACGCACCAACTCTTTACGTGACGAAAAGGTCTGCGTCGTATCAAACGAAAACGTAACCGGGTAACAGCCTTCCTCGTCAACAGACACATCCCCCGGCTCACCATCGTCACCGAGGTCCGAATATACTTGATGTTCAAAGTTGTGCTCGCCACCGTAACCGAAATTCGAATAACCTTGTAAGCTCTGTTGACAACCGTAACTGTCGTTTGGACCACACTCCTGCTGTACAAAGCTGTACTCGCCACCGTAACCGAAATTCGAATAACCTTGTTGCGCGTAAGGGTCCTCCACAGGGGTATTCAAATCCAGCGTCACCGTGTTATCACGATAACGAATGCCAGATACAACCTCTGCCTCCCTCAAGTTGGACGAGACCGGTTTCTCATACGAGTCAGAAATAGCGGTCCCCTCGTAAGATCAGGAACAACTGTCTCGTCAGAATATTGACCGAAAATATAGTTGTTTAACCACGACATCGTTTTTTGTAAACAACAAACAACAAAACACTCGAATACCCACGTATGTTGGTAAACAACGTGAAGAAGAAGAAGACCGAGCTCTGGAAGAACCTCAATCAGTAGTTTGCTTTTAAAAGTGAAAATTTGGGTCGAAGCGCCGCGCTATGGCCAAAGCGCGGCGCTTAGGGTTAACGACAAAACATGTCAATCAGCTTTATGTCTGTCAAACAGTAGGGAATGTCTCAAACGTCAATCGAAGCACTTTTGTCGATCATAGCGCCGCGCTATGGCCAAAGCGCGGCGCTTTGAGGTGTGAAAATAATTTTGGCCGTGTGTTAATAGCATGACCCTTTATTAAACTCCCAAGACCAACATTTTCATCCACAACTCAAACATCAAAACAGTCCCATCTCAAAATTTCAATCAATTAACAATAATATCATTGCACATATTACAAAGCAAATCCCCAAAATCCAAATTTTTTTAAGAACAAGTAAAGGATGCGTATTAAGAAACTATTTCATAAAACACTTATTTGTTTTCAATTAGTATAGATATATTTGTTATTTCTTAACTTGATTAATATCCTTTTGATATTTACACAAGTTTCCCATTCAAATGAATTTTAAGTTATGATTATTTTTGTTATGGATATGAGAAATATATATTGAAATTAACAGATATCCAAATCTTTGTATATATATGTGGCAAAGTCTATGATGACTGAGCATGGCACCTAGAAAAAAATTAAAATGTTACGAAGAAGAAATCGGTTTTAAAAAGTCACCAAGAGATCTAGGGCCGGTTAGCATGAACAATTTATCTGCGAATTGTCTAGTGGATGACACAAAACTGGTAAGGAAGATCATGGCAATGAGCAACAGTTCAGAGGGGGTCAGGACTTGTGTTGAAGTGAAGAAGATGAAAATAGACAAGAAGAACATCGCTCGAGTTTTGTCGGGGCGGATAACTGAGGTTAAGTTCTTCCCGACCAAAGATACGAGGATGGTGGCTGTTGGAAACAATTGTGGAAATGTTGGATTTTGGAATATAGATTCGGATGATGAGATCTATGTCTATTACCCTCATTCAGGCATTGTTTCTGGAATCTCTATTCATCCGTATTCCTTGTCAAAGGTACATACATACCTTATTATTGTTATTGTTATTATTATTATTCATGGTTTGTGCTTTTATTATATTTTGATTTGATTTGATTGATGATTGACGTACGTGTGTAAATAGTTTGATAAAGAGATGTAGTTATTTTGATTAAATAGACAAGATTGAGAAAATAGCTCCTAAGACCATGTGTAGTGGTAATGTGTTATAATGCTCCCACCATGGGGCATTATCCGACACGTGGCGTCCTAGTCAGCGATGGGGCATTATAGCAAAAGTGGCGTAGTGGGGCATTATGCCAATAACCCCCATTTCATCTTTTAAGCAAAAAAAAAAAAAAAAACAAACGAAATGTGTGTAGCTCAAAAAGTTGTCAGTGACATGTGGGGTGGGTCAAATTTCATTGGGTGTACAAAAGTAATTGTCAGGGACTTTTGGGTGGACCACATTGTTGGAGACTTTTGATTGGCTCAAGCAAATGAAGCAAAGCGTTTTAATTTAAACGCCAATTCGATTTTTTTTCCAAAATAACGCCCGGAAACGCCGGGTGTAATGGGGTGGGGGGCGTTTTCCGGCGTTTTTTTTGAATTTTTTTAAAAAAAACGCCCCACTACGGGTGGTCTAACAAGAGCAAAGGAAAGATTCAAATATCACCTCTAGTATAAAAAAGGGAAAGAAATAATCTAAAAAATGTGTGCCTAGTATAAAAAAACTGATCCGTAATTAGTTAATGTAAACTATAAGATTTATAGAGTCAGGTTAACATACAAGGGCTCTTATGGTACAAGATGTACGCGATCATCCCAGTTTGGTGCGAATTCACTCTTGAACATACGATTTTGCTGGAAAAACCAACACGCGAAATTGATTTATATACCAACATGCGATTTCATCATATTTACCAACATGCGAAATTGCTAAAAAAAACAACATGCGATTTCATCAAAATTACCAACATGATTTTATAACATGCGATTTCAGAATCGCGTACGAGTGTACGATAAGCCCATTACACTTTTTCATATTTATATATTATTGTTGTTAGTGGGTAATAACTAACCTTATTTTACATATTTCAAGCTTCACCTTTGGTTATATATAAATACCAGGTTAGAAATATGTGTATCATGGATAAAGGAAATACAAAAAAGAGTGTAACGAAGATTTAAGCGTTATAAAACAAAGGGATGATTTTAAGATAAAGCATGAAAAAATAATCTTAAACTCACATAATTGTAACACGAGTCGTTATAGGATACATATTTATTGGGTATAGATACATGTGCATGCTTTATACTATGTTCTTCTTTTCAGATAAATTTATTGATCTCCTAGACATAACAATATAAATTTGCACCACACAGTACTAATTATAAAGTGCACGTTTTAATAGTCAAAATGAAAAGTATATATATATTTTTAAGCTCTTTTTAACTGATTATTAGTTATTACATATGCTTATTAATAAGAAGAATAATACGCAAATGGGTACTAATGATATTAAATCACTAGAAACAAATCTATAAATTTCACTGTTATGAAACCAAAACGGTTTAGAGCGATTATGTCCGGTTGAACACATTTGGAGATGTACCCATGGATATTGTTGCAGGGTACATATATCCATTATCCATATAGCATGACAATACATATGTAACTGATTTGTGATTTATATGTATGTATGTGTGCAGATAATTACTAGTTGTTACGATGGATTTATTCGCTTACTAGATGTTGAAAAGGAGAGTTTTGATCTATTATACACAAGCGTATATCAAGTTTTTTTCAATATGCAGACCGCAAGACAATATGAACTCTTTATTTATCGGGGAGAGTTATGGAAGTGTTGGCAGTTTAGATATACGGTCTTCGAATCCTAATTCAATGTCATGGGACTTACATGCAGAACAGATTTACACCATCGATTTCAACTCGCAAAATACAAATTTAATGGCTACCAGTTCAAAAGACGGCACTGCATGCATCTGGGATTTGAGAAAACTTGCCCATCTTGATCCTCAGCCCCTTAAGCTTGTTAGACACAAGGACGCTGTCAATTCAGCCTATTTTTCTCCTTCTGGGAAGCTGCTAGCAACCACAAGGTAAGGTATTTTTCTCATTCATTCTTTCGATTGTTAATTATTTATGAATATTGACAAGTTTTCATATATGTATGTATGTATGTATAAATGTATAATAGTAAGGACAATAACATTGGGCTCATAAGTGGAGCAAATTATGAAGTTGAGTCCATGATATACCACTCCAACAAGACACCCAGATTCATCTCTTCATTTAGGTAAGTAACTATGTGCGAACGAACGTTCTATTTTAACTTGTTGTGTGTGCATAACTATTATTATTATTATGTAGAGGCATATGGGGATGGGATGATAGTTTCATCATGGTGGGGAATATGAAGAAAGGGGTGGATGTTATATGTGTAGAGGAGAAGAAACTTGCGTATACTATGGCTGATCGTGAAATCAATGCAATCCCATGTCGTTTTGATGCTCATCCAATGTTGCCTGGGGTGCTTGCAATTTCTACGGCTGGAGGTCGAGTCTATGTATGGGACATATGATTCATACATATAGCAAGCTTGCCTTTTTCAGTAATATGGTTTTGAGTATAAACTTCTTTGGATGCAGTTTTATGGGAACTTGATTGTTGGACCCAAATCTTTATCAATATATGATTTATTAGTGCTATTATTATATTTATCAATCTATGATTTATTAGTGATATATTGCTATTATTATATTTTAAATTCTTTAGTTTTTCTTTTCTTTCGGTTTGGAAATAAAAACATCATTTTTTTTCCTTTCTCTTCCTTTTCTTTCTTCCTTTTACTTTCTTTTCTTTTTCCTCGTTAAATGAACTGGGGAACAGAGCGTGCTTTTCTTAATTCTTGAGTTTTATTTATTGTAAGTATAGCTTGGTTAGTTATAGACTGAGCATTTCACAAAAATTTTGTGGTTCTTTAAGTTATACATATAAGTTATTTTAAATAAATTAAATTATTATTTTTGTAGGAAAATGATAATAGAAACTACCGTATGAAAATATAATTTCTTTTCATATAAATACCTTGTGCTTCCCGTACAAAAAGCGATGCGCTATTGGGCTTTGTGCCTCGTGCTTCGGCTACGAAACCCTATTGCCTCTATACGTCTTGCACTTTTTAAAACCGAATAGATATACATAAATGACATAACTAAATAATTAAAAAGTAAAAAACAAGCTGAGTCCAGGTCAAATGTGTTCGGGTGTTAGAAATAAAGCTTTACATAATTCAAGCTTGAACTCAAGCTCGCTTGTGCTATACGAACTGAACTTAAGCTTAGATGGGGCCCGACTTGTTTATTACTCCTGGCTGTCTAGAGATCAATATTTCCAATACCTTATATTTAGACAAAAAAACTGCATTTAAAATTATAGGTTAACTTTTCAGATAGATATTAGAATATCAAAACATCATATCTTAGCCCAAAAATATACACCAGCTCTGACCTGACTGCTAAACTGGTCATTAACAAAATAAACAACCCCTATTATAATCAAAACTCCCAAAAAAATTACACCATACTTGTCTCCGATTACATCCCACAAAAGACTTTGTCATCGTAAATGTTATAATGTGTCTGTATGTGGCGTTAACTTGTCCAATAAATGTGCATTCTGATGAAGAAATTCCCAGTACCTATTTAGCATATGATCTGCGGGTATCACACGCCTCCATTGCCCCGTAACAAATATTGCATAGGCATCTGCAGCGTACCTGAACAATCACGACATTAAACAACGTGCCAGGTAAAAAACAAAACATCACGGTCACTTACTTCCCAACGCCATGGAGTTGAGTGATGTGTGTCCAGTCATCCCATAAGTATCCTTCAGAAAATCTTTGGATCCTTTCCGTCTTTACTTTCTGCAGTCCAAGTGGCGTTATAAGCTTTTCAATCGCCTCTGCTGGAACCTCTGTAGCAGTCTTTGCATCGGGGCATAGGCTAAAGAACTCCGATATCACCCCTCTCACCTACATAATGCATATATGAGTTAGTTACATTTTTCGTCCCTGTGGTTTGTTGAAAATAACCATTACAGTCCATTAGTTTTTAAAATTGCCAAAACACTACGAGTACTTTCACCTTTGTAACAATTACAGTCAACATTTATTAATTCCATCCAATTTACCGTTAAGTTATGGTGAAAAGACAAAAATACCCCTAATTTAAAAAACAATATATAAACAAATGAGTTAATTACGTTTTTCGTCCTTATGATTTATTGAAAACAAATGATTGTGGCAACATGAGAGAGATAGAGAGAGAGAGAGATTTGTTTATATCAAACGAGGGGTATTGCCAAAAACTTAATTAACTCATTTGTTTATATATTGTTTTTTTAACTGAGGGGTATTTTAGTCTTTTCACCAAAAACTTAACGATAAACTGAATGAGGTTAACGGAGGTGGATTGTAATTGTTATAAAAGTGAAAGTACTGGTACTGTTTTGGCAACTTTTAAACTAATGGATTGTAATGGTTGTTTTCAACAAATCACAAAGACGAAAAACATAATTAACTCAACCACAACATTTTGAAATCCAGACTAAGGTGATGTCTACATAAAAGAAACAAATATGATGAAGAGAAGGGGAAGAGAAGAGACCTGCACACCCTGTGTCATATTTAGGAGGATGCATATAACGACAATCCTCCAAGGATCATGGATATGATCCTCCTGGATAAGATTATGATGGGATCGCGGAGGCTTCCACGTGTTATCTGGAGTCTTCTTTTTGTAGGCGTCGTCTCGCTTTTGTCTTGCAGTAAGGCTGTCTTTCTTCTTTTTCTTGCAAACAACAACTACCACCTCTTCTTCTTTGTTAGCCTTCTTCCTTGGAAAGTAGGGTGACACGAACTTCACAGTGGAGTGTGAATTGTTTTTCTGGCAAGCAATGGGTTTTTCAGTGGAAAAGTAGCGTGACACTTTGACGCCAACAGGCTGTGATGTCTCCTCCTGATCACCAGAGTCTGTCAAAGCACAGACCGTTTGTCTTGCACTAGTATGCTGCTGCTTATCTTTCTTCTTTTTCTTACAAACAACAACCTCTTCTTCTTCTTCTTCTTCTTCTTCTTCTTCTTCTTCTTCTTCTTCTTCTTCTTCTTCTTCTTCTTCTTCTTCTTCTTCTTCTTTAGCCTTTACCTTCTCAGTAGCGTGTGAACCACTAGTACCAGCAACCGAGTTTCCTTTTTCTGATATCCCCGGATGACTCACTGGGTTTGAAAAGCAGACCTTTTGTTGTCCGCTACGCTTACGTTTCTTCTTTTTCTTGCAAACAACAACTGCTTCTTCTTCGCCAGTAGAGTTTTCTTTTCCTGATATCTCCTGATGAGCTGGATTGGAAAAGTAGTGTTTTTCTGATATCTCCTCCTGATCAACGGAACATGTCACTGGCCGTGCAGTAAGCAGCTTCTTTTTCTTACTACTACTAGTACTAGCAGCAGCAACGGCTTGGTCAACAGTGTTTGCGTTTTCCTGATCAGTGGAGTTTGGAAAGCAGGCCTTTTGTTGTGCGCTAAGCTTATGTTTCTTGCAAACAACAACCGCTTCTTCTGCTTCGTTTTGGTTGGAAAAGTAGTGTGATAGTTTCACAGTTTGAGTAGTACTGGCAACAGAAGCTTTGTTTACTTTAAGTGCATCATGATGAGGGCCTTGTTTTTCTGTGAAAGTCTTGGAATGATAGGAGGAGGAGGAGTTTGAAAGGCAGACAAATTGGGAAAAGGGATTATCAGTTGCATCTAAAACCTCCTCCTTAATCTTCTTCTTCTTCTTTGAATTGGAATTGGAATTGGAATTGGAATTGGAATTGGAGGGTGGTAAATTCAGCTTTACCCTTTTGGTGGTATTATTTGTTGTTGTTGTTGTAACATCATTTTTCTTTGACTTCTTCTTACTTTGACAACCCTAACAAGTAGAAAAGAAAAGAAAAGAAAAATAAAAATCATCTGCGGCAGTGTCTAGTTGTTTGTACCAGTAGTTATTATATGTATGAAGATTTCAAGATATGTGATTAAGCAAAAATGAAACAACATAATCGATTGTGTGTGTGTGTGTAGGATAGATACCTGGAGAACGAGTGAAGGTGCAGCGTTGGTGTGAGTATGAGAGGTGGCAGGAAGAGCGATGACGATCGTTGTTAATCTCTCCTTCTTCTTCTTCATCTCCCCAACCAACCAACAATTGCTTCCTTCCTTCTACTTCTCCGATTGCAAATCCCCGTCTTTTCCTCTCCCTATTCCAAAAATACCTCCCTCCTTTTCTTAACTCCACGATTTTCCTAACAAATTTAATATATTCTTAACGGAAAAATTACACTTTTCTCCTTTGTCTATAGGGTTAAAATATAATAGAAAGTTTATTTGGCTAAAGAGACTATAATAGAAAGTTGAGTAAATTGCAGTTTTACCCCCTGAGGTTAGGGGCCATTGGCACTCTTACCCCCCCTAAGGAAATAAATGCAAAATTACCCCCTACGGTTAACTCTTATGTCGCATAATTACCCCCGGCTTCAAAGTCAATGACAGATCTGTTGACTTTTAGTTGAAATGACTATATTACCCTTCCATTTTACCCCCCAACATTTTTGTTAAGTCGCACAATTACCCCCCATTGGTAAATTACGAATTTGTCCTTTGTTATTACCCCCTGTACTTTGAATTAAGATACAACATTACCCCCTGCAACTTCCAAAAACCTTCCCGCCAAAATCAAAAACCTGATCTATGATTCTATAATCAAAAATCTTAACCTGTTCTATGATCTGAAACCTAATTCTGAATCAATTCACATGTAATCTGATTTTGATCATATAAACACCAAATCTTCTAGGATCAATTCACAGTTATTTTGTTTTAAACCACTGCTTAACCACTGATTATGATTCTGTAATCTGACTATTAACCTGAATCAATTCTGAATCAATTCAAAAACCTGATCTATGATTCTGTAATCTGACTATTAACCACTGATTAAGCATACCTGCTGTGGTGTGATTAAACCACTGCTGCACATTTTGACTATTAACCAGACTATCATCAACTATCATCAACTATGATCATGTAACTGATTAAGCATACCTGCTGTGGTGCCATAACCATGTTCAGTAACCACTATTAACCACTGCACATCCAAATCAAACTGCACATAATTCATAACCTCAGGTGATAATTCATCAAACTGCACATCCAAATCAAACTGCACATCCACATTAACAGCATCAAGTCAACATTAACAACATCAGCTTAAGTCACATACACCCTCTTTCACTTATGCATGGGACTGAAATTGATGGTGATTGCACCAAGTGCCATGACAGCACCTCTGTTATGTTCTATGATCAAATCAAATACAACAGCATTAACCCACATTATGTTCAAATCAAACACATACACCCTCTTTAACAGCAGCAGGTTCTATTATGTTCTATGATCAAATCAAATACAACAGCATTAACCCACATTATGTTGTGATCAAACATTAACCCACTTAACAGTCAAATACATAAACTGTTCTATGATCAAACATAACCTGTTCTATGATCAAGCAAAAGATCCTACACATTACCCCAAAAGATCCTAGAAGATTAGAGTTTAAGAATCCTACACTACATATTAACCCAAAAGAACCTAGAAGATTAGAGTTTAAGTATCCTACACAACCATTTCCTGCTGAGGCGGAAACTGGAAATGCAGGAACGGGCGGCCTCGCATCTTGAGCACCAATGAGACCACAATCGATCTTAGTGAAACATGAATCCTCATGTCCACTGCAAATACACAAACATCCATTACTAGTTGTTTGATTTTATCCCACAATCAAAATTGTTGTTTGATTTTACCTGAAAATTGCAAGAAAAGGGAGGATCTCTGGACCACATCTGGATCGATGGTGGCCGGTGGTGTGGTCGCCGGCCCTGGCTCAGCCGGTGGAGCTCGACTTGTAATGCCATTCTGTTCAGACATCTTGTGCTAGTGTGGTGAAGGAGTGGTGAAGAAGATGGAGTGGATGTCGCCGGAGGGTGAAGGTCGCCGGTGAAGAAGCCGGAGAAAGACTTCGCCGGAAGAGCACAATCGCCGGAAGAGATGAAGAAGAAGAAGAGGGGAAACTTAGGGGGTAAGGTTGTGAGGTTTTGTTGAGTTTGAGGGGTTATTTTATAATATAAAGTACAATTTTGGTGAAATTACATTTATACCTTTTGACCCTCATTGACCGGTCAAGAAAAATCAAGCCGTGGGGTAATTATGCGACATAAGAGTTAACAGTAGGGGGGTAATTTTGCATTTATTTCCTTAGGGGGGGTAAGAGTGCCAATGACCCCTAACCTCAGGGGGTAAAACTGCAATTTACTCTAGAAAGTTTATTTGGCTAAAGAGACTATGAAGTATTCTTAACCATCCATTTAGTTAATCAAGGGCTAATATTAAATGAGGGAAATTGAAGGGAAGAAAAGAGGCGCGTGAGTTTGTTTAGGGGCATTCTAGTCAATCCAATGCAATAGTTTCTCACTCCTCCAATTCCCCTCCCCCATTTTTTAAACGTTAATAACTCTTTCATATGACATTACTTTTTTTTTTTATAAAAATTGCACCAAAAAACGAGCGTTTTTTTATCTTTAAAACGAGTATACTATTACTATATTTTAAAAAAAAAATTCTAAAACCCAGTTGCGTAAAACACAATGGAAAAAACCCAGTTGCGTAAAACGCAATGAAAAAAAAACCTAAAAAATGACATTTTTCTAAAACGCGATGCACAAAAAACACAAAGAAATGTCTTATTTGTAAAACACAATGGCCAGAAAACACAAAGAAATGTCTTATTTCTAAAACGCAATGCACCAAAAACACATAAAAATGTGTTTTACCTAAAACGCAATGCACAAAAAACACAAAGAAATGTCTTATTTTAAAACGCAATGGCCAGAAAACACTTAAAATGTCTGTTTTCTAAAACGCAATAGACTGAAAACACATAAAAATGTGTTTTACCTAAAACGCAATGCACAAAAAACACAAAGAAATGTCTTATTATAAAACGCAATTGTAACAACTCTCACCCAAAAG
>JARYGA010059459.1:0-26202 GCA_030545235.1 Helianthus tuberosus | reverse complement strand
GGAATAGCAACAACGTCCTCATCTAGCTCTCCATCACCATGGGCATCATCAGGAGGGCCATCAACAAACAGATCAATGTCATCATCAAACAGATCATCAAAAGGCCAATCCTCAGGAGGGATGACCACTAAAGGAACAAGAGCGAGGATCGTTGCCACGATATGCTCACCATCGGGATGCCCGATGATAAGATGATCATGGACTGGAATGGGAATAACAAAAGGATCCTCGTCTGGAATACCATCAGCAAGCAGTAAGTCATCTCCAAAATCAGGCAACGCAAACGGCTGAAAGTCATCGTCGTCCTCTGATAGCATATCTGGGTCGCTCTCAGTATCGGATGTAAAGATCTCTGGCTCCGGTGCAACCTCGTCATCGGACACAATAGCCATAGGGTCATCAGTATCGGACAATCCGCTCTCAGATGAAGACATAGTGTCTGTAACAGAACAATCATAACATATGCACATATATTAACCACTATCATTTAGCATGCTATCAAAGACAATGTATCATGAAATCATGTATCCTCATTATTCCTCACAAATCCTTTCTATCCTTCCTAGTCTCCCAGACTAAACCACCTAGTCTCCCAGACTAAACCACAAACGTAAACCTTGCAATCGTGTTTCTTGTCTTTCCTTTGTAAAAATGTTTGTTTCCCTGGATCTGGGCATTTCGTGTATGCAATGAAAAACATGTTGTAAAAATATTTTCGTGAGAGCCCTAATGATTGTAGTCTAGACTCGAGAAGGAATCCTAGTTCGCTACAATCGAAGCTTTGATACCAAACTGTCACTGTCACACCCCGACCACGTAAAACAACAAATCGTGGCGGAAACATCAGGGAGTGTTGTAACAGAATCATTGTTTCATAACACATGGAAATTTAAAATTTTGTTTTATGGATTAAAAGATTTACAATGTCTTAACAACAAAGAAGTATAACGTAATTAACTAGTCTTGCATCTTTTATTGTCACTAAGGCCCGAGTCTGCCTAAGTGTATCTTGATCAATCCTATGCATCATTTCCTGAAACACATGTGAAAATAGGTACGTCAGCATAAAAATGCCTGTGAGATACATAGGTTTGATTGATTTTAGGATTCATGACTTGTAAGTTTAAAGAAAATGTTTAACAAAAGTAGTCATGAACCTTGTAAAATGTTTTTCTTTTATAAATCATATAAAATTGATAAGGAAACAGATGATATAAAAGAAGTATGTATGGTTATGTAAATAACCAAGTAAAAATGAATTTGTATAAAATGTTTTGTTTGTAAAACAATGTTTTGTAAAGATATGTTAATTGTGTAAAGTGTAAAATGTAATATGTTAAAATTGAAATGGTTTAAATAACGCAACGATATGTAATATCATAAAAGCACTTATATATAGGAAGTACCAGTGGCGTATCCACCATGCTTTTATCATATTACACACGCCTCGTTACATAAATCACTTACCCAAACAAACCACCAATGTTAAAAATGTTCATGTATTAAACAAATGTAATGTATAGTGAATAAAAGCAGTTATTGATTTAAAAGCATTTACTCAACCCTATAAGAAAGAAATGTACAAAACAATGCATTTGATAAATTATAATCAAAAGTTATGTTTTGTAAAATAATGCATGCTTTACTGATACAAACATCTATGCGGTATTGTGAAAATGCATACATTCAAGCCTTGAGACTGTGGCGACAAACCCTTAAATAAATTAAAGGTTTATCTGAGTTATGTGTATCGAATTCGGTCATTCCATCCATCCAAACAAACCTAGGATTTCAGGAACGGGAGTTGTCAATTCCTATGGTACCACTACCTACTAACGAACGGCGTAGCTAATGTTAATGAATGTATTTTTATCCCATTTAAACAAACCAAATGTCATACCAAAATGTAAGCATGTTTTATGAAAATAATGTACTAAGTATGCAAAAAATGAGCATAGATAGCATGAAATGTAATGTAAAATAATGTACTAAGTATGCACTAAATGGACATACGTAGCATAAAATGTAATGTAAAATAATGTACTAAGTATGCACTAAATGGACATACGTAGCATAAAATGTAATGTAAAATAATGTACTAAGTATGCACTAAATGGACATACGTAGCATAAAATGTAATGTAAAACGATGTACTAAGTATGCAATAATGGACATACTTAGCAAAAACACAATGAAATCATGTACTATAAGTGTACTAATGAACATAACAAGCATATGATATGAAAACATGGAAAGCATGAAAGTAACAAGTAAGCACATGTGTTTCGCCCCAAAATGTTTGGAAAACAGTAAAAGAGGGGTCTATGTACTCACTTGAGGGTGCTTAGAAGTCTTGAACAACAACCAAGCAAAGCTAGAGGGATCACGGAAATCAAACGGCACCTAATATAGGTAACTAAGTAAATAAACGGACCTAAATCAGAGGATCGGATAAAATGTGGTTTCGTAAACCAAATGAGTATATGAACTCATGTAATATCGTTTAACAAAGCCTACATTCTGAAATGGAATCTATCCTAAGTGCTTACGACCCATTACGACCTATTTAGGTAGCTTACGCTACTTTAACGCGTCGTTCGTGTAAAACGCGTTCGGACCGCCTAACTAGTCCTATGACAAGTAAAATATGCCTTAACATGTCTAATATTGCTGCCAAATCAGTTTAGATGTCAAAAATTATGTTACATATGATTAAAATGTATTTTGGCGTAAAAAGGACATTTTGGTCATTTTCCTAAGGCATATAAACTACCTATCATACAACTAACTAAACGAAGTGACCATAAGGTATAACCTTGGAAGGTTATTCCCTATACAACTATGGTCACCTAATGTGTTTGGTCGGATCCTAATGATCGACCAAACAGGTTGGGTTCGAAAGTATAAGCGGTTGTTTAGACCGCTTACCTTACGACCCTACATAAGCACTAAACCTAAAGTGACGAGCTAAACATGTTAAAACATGTTTAACGAAGTTTGTGTGACAACTGTCAAATTTGCATGCATCCGTACAATTATTAAAAGATGATTAGTGCTTAATGACTGTGCTGATTTACAATTTATGACTTGAATTGCTCTCTGATTACTGCATTATACTTACTTGTGCATCACATATTGCAAACGACACATCATTGATTGCATGCAAACATATTGACATAAATGATGCACGAAGCACAGTTAGCACAGTTAACAGACAAACCGGGAAAATGCTGACGGAGTTCAGTACATAGACAGACGTTGTTTTGACACAGTATGAGCCAGAAACCAAGTACTACATTAGTATGGTGTGTAGGGAAGTCAGGACCACAAAACTGCTTTTCTAGGAGATAGTTTAAGTGCCGGAAAGTGCCTGAAAGTTACCTGAAGTGCAGAATTCTGCAGAAAATTCAGCAAATCAGCATTTAAATACATTAATATTATGCAGAAACATGACTAAATGGTCCTGAATGCTTTCCTAAGTGTCGGGAATTAAAAGTGTCGCAAAAGGGTACATAAAGAACACTAAACGGTATAATTTAGCACTTTAACAAACCGGTATCTAACCGAACAACCGGACACTACCCAAAACACCAAAATTACACTAGAAGCATTATTTTAACATTACTGAGCTAGTTATGATCCCCAAACATCATAACACCCACTAAAAATATCTTATGACCAAGACATGTAACTTACACTTGAAATTAAACTAGATTACAACTTAATGGTTTAAACCTAAGCTAATACCCCCTACCTATCTACGGCCCAAGCAAAGGCCCCACCATCAAGATCTTACTTGATCTTACAAGATATTATTTGATCTCATTTGGATATGTTAAGGATCTTGTCTTGTACTTAAAGAACACATTATACATTGGTTAATACATAAACATGGGTTATAAGTAAACTTGGAAGATCTAGTGTTCATCATCATCTTTCACACACTTAACTCTCTCTCTCCCTCCTCTTACCCACGGTCGTGAGCCACCACAACACCACCACCATTTGCAACCAATCTTCATACATTCCAAGGTGTACACAAGGTGTAAGGAGCCATACAAGAAAGGTTGGTGGTCTTGGAGATTGAAGGACCTCCTCCATTTGCTATTATCCATCACTTTTGTAACCTTCATCTTCTTGTGTTCTTCCCTAGCCCTTGTGCTAGTAGTAAGCTCCTTGTAACTTGTTTTTACTTCATATTTTGATGGTTAAAAGATGATGGACATTGTTAATCATGAAGAACACTAAAGAACTTAATCATGAATCATTAACATAAGCTTATTAACATATGAATACATGTTGATTGGTATTGATTTGCTTCTTGATGATTGATGATTTGTGTTAGTGATGTTAGACATCATAAGAAACCTACTAGATTGTGATCAAACACATGATCTAGTAAGTTAAGGTGATGATCTTGTGAAAGACCAAGATCATCATGCTTTATGTTTTCATGAACTTGAAGAATGAAAATGATTTTGTGAATGATGAAGCATGTAATATGATACTAGACATAAACTTGGATGATTTCAAAAATAGTTTTTCCAAAGAAACCAAGTTAAATAACAAGATTTACATAGATTTGGTTCTTACTTAAACATACACTATTTTTGGTGGTAAATGTGACAACTGGCCCAAACCGGTAATTTCCGTACACATTAGTTATTGCTTAATGACTGTAATTATGAGTTTAATTGTCAGCAATGTCTGAACACATGATTAAACAAGTGAATTCATGCATGTTGTATACTACAAAATATTGCTTTATGCATAAACGAGAGCGTTGCGTCAGAATAATAGTAAACTCACCGGTAAGACACACTGTGTCGACTGAACTGCAGAAAGCAGTCAGACAATAAAATTGGAGCCTAGGTGTAGGTCCGACAACAAGAACGCATTAAAACCCAAGAGTACATACAAGGGTTAATATATATGCAATACGAAAGCAAAAATAAGCACTAAAAAGCACCCGAAACGCACTTTAAGTGCAGAATTTATATAATTCAGCAATAAATCAGCATTTAGGCATATAAATATTATGCAGAAATGTCGTTTTATTATCCAGAATATTTCCCTAAGTGTTGGGAATTGAAAGGGTACAAGAAAGGTACTTAAAAGACACTAAAAAGTGTAATTTAGCACTTTAACGAACCAGTGTCTAACCGAACAACCGGAAAATACCCGGAACACCAAAATAATGCTAGAAGCATTATTTTTATTTTTCTAAGCTAGTTATGGTCCCCGTACACCATAACACCCACTAGATTACCTACTAACTAAGACATGTAACCCAATACTTGGTATTAAACTAACATTTACCAATTACCATGAGAATTTACACTTCACCCCCCCCCCCCCATTTGCATATGGACGGTCAAGGGACACCCACACACACAAGATCTATCTAGATACTTACAAGATCATTATAAATCTTTTATGGATCTTCTAAAGATTGAGTTGGGATTTTGCTAGTACTTTGAGAGACATAAGGACCTTTGGTTATTAAGACTAAGTTTATAAGTAAACCTTCATCATCTTCATCACACCATCAACCTCCTCACCCTCTCCTTGCTCTCGGCCTCATTCCCATCACCACACACCTTCACTTTTGATCACCCTACAACCATTTCAAGGCCACTACAAGGTGTAAGAAGCAATAATAGGAAGCTTGGTGGACTCGGAGGTTGAAGGACCACTCACACGAGCTTTTATCCACTCGATTTGTGCTTAGAATCTTCCCTAGCCTTGAGCTAGAGGTATAACACTTAGAACTCGTATTTAATCTAGTCTAAAGTGGTTAAAAGGATCTTTGTCGGTTAAAACTCGTTAACATGCAATATGATGCTTAAAAGTCTACTAAAGGCATGAAAAATGGTGGTTAATAGCACATAAGTTGTGTAAATGTTGTAGTAATTGAAAGTTGTGATTATTTAGACCCGATCTATGATGTGGTAGCTCGGATCATCGTTTAACCCGGTTTGGTAAGATCATGGATCTTAACATAAAGCTAGTTTAGAAGTAACAAGGGTTAAAAGGTGAAACCCTACCACACATAAACCATGAACTTGTGTAAAAATGTTTTAACTTGTACAAAAGTGTTTAGAACTAGTAGATCTATGCATCTACAAGTGGTATTTTCAAAAGACCAAGCATCAAAAGAAATCACATGTTCTAAACCGGATCTTACACAAACAAAAATGGTTTTTGTGAACAAACAAGTGTGTAGATACTTGTGTAACAAAAGTTTAACGAAGAAACAGTTTTCGTAAAAACCGACTAGGAGTTGTAAAACTTCATATTCTTTAAAAATAAAGTTTTTAAGAAATTAAACTTATTTTTAAAGATAACAAGACTTACTAAATGTGCTAGTAAGTTACTACACATTTTTGTAAATATTCAAGTTCATGAAATTAGCGATTATTGTTGACGAATATTGTTGATAATTGTAGTTGATGATTATTGATGAATGATGATGATTTAAAAGAAAATAAACACACGTTTTGAAAACGTGGGAAACCTCCATTTTTAGGGGAAACTCTGTCAAAATTTTTATAAATTTTGACACTTAGAAAAATATAAGTTTTTGAGAAACTTATTCCCTAAAAATGTGTTTAAAAGTATTACCAAGGTTTCCCTAATTTTTGGTGATAAGAAATGAGGATTTCTTCAAGAATAAAAATGGATATAAGTATGTATATTTTTGAGAGAAAAATATATATTATTTTATTTTATCACCAACTTTTGTGCTAAGTGTATATAGTATGTGTTATACGTGCTAGTGTATTAAGACTTAAAAATACATTAATTACTCATGAGGAGTAGAAATATAAAAATACACATACAACATACAAGATACATAATTCGGGTGCAAAGTGCAAAACATAAAAGACTTATAATTATTTTTGGAGAAAATAATATAAGCAAGATACGTAGTTAAAAATATGGAATATTTTTAACACAAGAATATATACAAAAGAGAGTGACTGTACTTGTGCGACGCAAGTCTAGTGACTAACGTTAAGAAAACGCGTATAGGTTACGACGTTAATTAAGCAAATCCGGTGGAGTTTACGACGCTAGGAACGCAAAGTTGTGAGTTCATGCTCCCCCTTTTCTCTTTAACTGTTTTCAGTTTTTATAACTTCGGGGGTGAAATACATGTACAAATGTACAAAATTTATAATTGGTATGATATAAGTACAAGAAGTACACTTGGTGAGAACGAGAACCAAGTGTGACGAAATATAAGAATATGAGAAGCGCACTTGGTGAGAACGAGAACCAAGTATGAGGCGCTATGAGAAATGATAACAAGAAACGCGCTTGGTGAGAACGAGAACCAAGTAGGATGCGTTATGAGAAATAGTGTCACGAATAGGGTACAGAAGCACCATTAATCGTGTACATGCTTAGACCGCAGAACAAAAGGTTAGATCTAACGGGTGCCTGGCAGCCACACTCCCGGTCGGGGCGAGAACCGAGGAGTGCTTTTGTGTCTCAGAATATACCAATTAAATGCCTTAGGTTTGGTGACTTCCTATGACGTGCCACATGTTAATGGCTTTGCAACCCATTAACAATCTGATATTTACAGAAATACTGTATTTACATAAAATTCATACCATACTAAAATTGTTATATAACTTGAAGTACGTGGGGTACTCAAGAGGATTGATAAATAACTTGAAGTACGTGGGGTACTCAAGAGGATTGATAAATAACTTGAAGTACGTGGGGTACTCAAGAGGATTGATAAATAACTTGAAGTACGTGGGGTACTCAAGAGGATTGATATATAACTTGAAGTACGTGGGGTACTCAAGAAAAGATTGAATTATACATGAGTACGTGGTGTACACATGAAACTGGATTTATATATGAAAACTTGATTTACTCACAAACTATGTTTTCATACAAAGTATACAAACATGAAATACAAAACTGCATGAATTCACACCAACTTTATGTTGACGTTTTTCCAAAACTCACATGTATTTCAGGTAATTAGAAGTGGATGTGCGCGCGGTCTTACCCATGCTCGTGGATGTCGCTTATGTTTATCTTTAAATAAAGTTGTAAACTTTTAAGACAATGCTTTATGCGACTTAGCGATGTAAACGCTAACGTATGTTTTCAAATTATGGTATTTGAAGTTATTTTCTTGAGCATGTAGTATGTTTACTCTTCGTATGCAATGAGAACCTTTCATGATCACACCTCGTGCTTCCGCCGCAGAAAGGGGTGTGACAGATTGGTATCAGAGCTGCGATTGTAGTGAACCAGGATTCCTTCTCGAGTCTAGTCTACAATCTCTAGGATCCATTCACGAAAACAATTTTCAAAGAGTTTTCATTGCATAAAACGTCCCGCGACATCCACTACCTGAAACTGTCTACATGAGTCTAGAAAAGACACTACGAGACTTAGAGTGCACTTGAGTAGCACTTGTCGTTGACTAGAAATTTCTTGCAATTATGTGTGATAATTAGCATGTACTAGAAGTAGAATGTCACAAGTATATGTGACTTTACCTGAAAGCAATGGCCTACCTGAAGGAAGAGACACGAGGATGAAACGAACTGTGCGGACTGTGCAAGGAGTTACGTAATTATGGATGCATACATAATTATGGAATTCAGTGCACAGAAACCACAGCAAGTCTTGTCACGTGTGGATTCCCTCAGTGCAAGCCTACTAAGTACTCTGCTAGAGTAATAATTGTTTGATGTCCCTTATGTGATATATACCTGTGAATATATCTATACTACTACTGCCTAGTAGGACGATATCAAACAAATGCCTAACCCTGTTGTGTTATGTTCTGTCAGAACATGGCACCCAGGAAAACTGTGAATGCTCGCAATGACGACCAACCTCCTCCTCCCCCACTGCCAAGAACTGCTGATGAGCTGAACGCTCTACTGGAGGAAAGGATCTCCGCTGCTATCGCCCAGTACGAGGCAAACCGAACTCAAGACAGTGGAGGGCCAAGCAACGCTAGGCGTAATGGGAATGGAGATTCGTCTGGAGGCAATGCAGCTCAAGGCTGCACTTTCAAGCAATTCCTCGACTGCAAGCCGATGAACTATGATGGCACAGGAGGTGCAGTAGCATTTGTGCGCTGGACAGAGAAAACTGAAGCTACTTTCCGCATGTGCAAGTGTACCGCGGATCAGCAAGTCACTTTTGCTACCGGATTGTTCGTCGATGAAGCTCTGACTTGGTGGAACCTGCAGGCCCAAACCTTGGGTGATGATGCCGCTTATGGCCTAACCTGGGAGGAACTGAAGGAAAGAATGAGAGAGAAGTATTGCTCTCGTGCCGAACTCCAAAGGCTGGAGACAGAGTTCTGGCACTTGACTATGGAAGGTGCTGACATCAATGGTTACACTCGAAGGTTCCACGATCTGTCCAGAGTGCTTCCCTACATGGTGACTCCCGAATTCAAGCGTGTGGAACGCTACATTTGGGGACTGGCCTCAGAGTTTCATGGCATGGTGACGTCGGCCAAACCTCAAACGATCACCGAGGCTGTAACTCTGGCTGTCAGCCTCACTGAAGATTGTGTTCGTATGAAGAAGCTATCATTGAACCCCACTAAGAAGACCGAGACGCATGCTGAGTCGTCCGGTGACAAAAAGAGAAAGCATACAAGTTTGAACCAAGCAACTCGTAACAACAAGGGTTTCAGCAAGAATCGTGACACTAACCCGTCTCAGGAGGCGAAGACCCTTGCAACCAAAGCATACCAAGGCTCCATGCCTAGATGCCAAAAATGTAAGTATCATCATGATGGAGCTTGTCGCATTCCAAGGTGCGACAAATGTGGTAAATTGGGTCATCAAACAGAAGACTGTTGGGGAAAAGGAAAGAACCGAAATGGGAACGGTGCTGGTAACAAGAATGGTAACGGGAAAGGGCAGAACCAAGGATGCTTCAAGTGCGGAAGCAATGATCATTTCATGAAGAACTGCCCAGAGAGAAACAACGCTCCGGTTCGAGCATTTGTGATTGGAGCAAGAGACGCACGCGAGGACCCTAACGTGGTCACCGGTACGTTTCTCGTTAACAATCACTTCGCATCCATATTATTTGACACTGGCGCCGATTATAGCTTCATGTCTGTGGAATTTAAACGCATACTCGGAATAGAATCTAGTAGATTAGAAATTCCTTATTCCATAGAATTAGCCAATGGTAAACTCGTTGAATCGAGCGAAGTTGTTAGAGGCTGCACACTGGAACTTGGCGAGCGAAATTTTAGCATCGACCTCTTACCTATTCAATTGGGTAGCTTCGATGTAGTAGTCGGAATGGACTGGTTGTCCAAGAACAAAGCTGAAGTTATTTGCCATGAGAAAATCATTCGCATCCCTTTAGCGAATGGTGAAACTCTCATCGTGCATGGAGAAAGACGAAACGCGCCTCTACGAATCATCAGTTGTATGAAGGCACAGAAGTGCTTAAGGAAAGGATGTGTTGCTTTCCTAGCACACGTTGTAAATACGAAGACTGTGGAGCCAAAACTCGAAGACATTCCTGTGGTGAAGGAATTTCCTGATGTGTTCCCTGAAGATCTGCCAGGACTACCTCCGCAACGACAAGTCGAATTCCGTATAGACTTGGTTCCAGGAGCTGCTCCTGTAGCCAAGGCACCCTATCGACTTGCTCCATCCGAAATGCAAGAATTATCTACACAGCTTCAGGAGTTGATGGATAAAGGATTCATAAGGCCAAGCTTCTCACCTTGGGGAGCTCCAGTATTATTCGTGAAGAAGAAGGATGGAACACTGCGGATGTGTATCGATTACAGGGAACTGAACAAGCTCACTATCAAGAATCGGTATCCACTACCGAGGATTGATGACTTATTTGATCAACTGCAAGGATCAAGCTACTATTCCAAGATCGACCTTCGATCTGGATACCATCAGCTGAGAATCCAAGAAGAAAGCGTGCCAAAGACTGCATTCAGAACGCGATATGGGCACTACGAATTTCTTGTGATGCCATTTGGATTGACGAATGCACCAGCGGTCTTTATGGATCTAATGAACCGCGTATGCAAACCATATCTCGATAAATTCGTGATTGTATTTATCGATGATATCCTGATTTACTCGCGAACGAAAGAGGAACATGAGCAACATCTCAGAACCATCTTGGAACTATTGAAGAAAGAGAAGCTTTATGCAAAGCTCTCCAAATGTGAATTCTGGATTCGCGAAGTACAATTTCTTGGTCACGTTGTGAATGAGAAGGGCATTCATGTAGACCCATCCAAGATTGAAGCGATAAAGAACTGGGAAGCTCCCAAGACCCCGACCGAAGTCCGTCAATTTTTGGGCTTAGCGGGCTACTATCGGCGATTCATTGAGAATTTCTCGAAGATAGCTCAACCGCTAACGACCCTTACTCAGAAAGACAAGAAGTACGACTGGGGTCACAAACAAGAAGAAGCCTTCCAGTTACTTAAAAACAAGCTATGCGATGCACCGATACTATCATTACCCAAAGGCACTGATGACTTCGTGGTATACTGTGACGCTTCACGGCAAGGTTTGGGTTGCGTGCTCATGCAACGCCAAAAAGTCATCGCTTATGCTTCAAGACAACTGAAGGTTCACGAGAGAAATTATACCACTCACGACCTGGAGCTGGGTGCAGTGGTATTCGCCTTGAAGATTTGGCGACATTATTTATATGGTACTCGATGTACAATCTTCACAGATCACAAAAGCTTACAACACATATTTGATCAGAAGGAATTGAATATGCGCCAGCGACGTTGGGTCGAGCTGCTGAACGATTATGACTGTGAGATTAAGTACCATCCTGGAAAGGCAAACGTTGTAGCAGACGCGTTGAGCCGAAAAGAAAGGGTTAAGACCCTAAGGGTTCGAGCACTGGAAATGACGATTCGAACGAACCTCACTGCACGCATTCGGGATGCACAACAAGAAGCTCTTAAAGAAGAGAACCGTAAAGCTGAATACCTCCGGGGTGCATTGAAATACATGGTGCCAAATGAAGAGGGAGCCTTATACTTCAAGAAGCGTATCTGGGTCCCACTCTGTGGTGGCATACGAGAAGTCATCCTTAATGAAGCCCACAAATCGAGATATTCGATCCACCCAGGATCGGACAAAATGTATCAAGACTTGAAGGAGTACTATTGGTGGCCGAGACTCAAAAGCGACGTTGCTGTCTATGTTGGAAAATGCCTAACCTGTGCTAAGGTTAAGGCCGAATATCAGAAACCGTCCGGCCTACTACAACAACCAGAGATTCCCGTGTGGAAGTGGGAACAAATCTCGATGGACTTCATAACGAAATTACCCAGGACCCCGAGAGGGCACGATATGATATGGGTAATAGTTGATCGATTGACGAAGTCTGCGCATTTCCTACCAATCCGAGAGAAGGATAGCACTGGAAAGCTTGCAGAGATATACTTAAGAGAAATTGTGGCACGTCATGGAGTGCCAATCTCAATCATTTCAGACAGAGATGGACGCTTTGTCTCGAGAATCTGGCAATCATTTCAGGAAGCCTTTGGATCTCAGTTAGATCTAAGCACGGCATTCCATCCACAAACAGACGGCCAGAGCGAACGGACTATACAGACGTTAGAAGATATGCTTCGCGCATGTGTCATGGATCTAGGCGGCAGCTGGGATACTCATCTACCTTTAGTTGAGTTTTCCTATAATAACAGTTATCATACGAGCATAAAAGCCGCGCCGTTCGAAGCTCTGTATGGCCGCAAATGCCGATCGCCCTTATGTTGGGCAGATGCCAGAGATAAACGTATGGTTGGTCCTGAACTTGTACAAGAGACAACCGACAAGATTGCGCAGATCCGAGAGCGCATTAAGGCGGCTCGAGAGCGACAAAAGAGCTACGCTGATCCAAATAGAAAATCGGTAGATTTCAAGGTGGGAGACAAAGTGTTGTTAAAAGTCTCACCATGGAAGGGCGTAGTCAGGTTTGGAAAGCGTGGGAAGCTGAATCCACGATACATCGGACCATTCAGAATTTTGAAGAGAATTGGTACCGTGGCATACAAGTTGGAGTTACCGGAAGAACTTAATGGAGTACATGATACGTTTCATGTATCCAACCTGAAGAAGAGCCCAACACAAGAAAACGTGATCATCCCGATGGATGAAGTGCATATTGATGAAGCCCTCCGATTTACAGAGCAACCCGTTGAGGTTACTGACTGGAAAGTCAACAAGACCAGGAGGAGCAGTGTGAAGCTTGTCAAAGTACGTTGGAGCTCTAAGCACGGACCCGAGTACACATGGGAACGTGAAGACCAGTTCAAGAAAAAGTATCCCCACCTATTCAAGAAGACTCCAGCGAGAGTTAGTTCAGCCTGAATTTCGGGACGAAATTCTTTTAACGGGGGGAGACTGTGACAACTGGCCCAAACCGGTAATTTCCGTACACATTAGTTATTGCTTAATGACTGTAATTATGAGTTTAATTGTCAGCAATGTCTGAACACATGATTAAACAAGTGAATTCATGCATGTTGTATACTACAAAATATTGTTTTATGCATAAACGAGAGCGTTGCGTCAGAATAATAGTAAACTCACCGGTAAGACACACTGTGTCGACTGAACTGCAGAAAGCAGTCAGACAATAAAATTGGAGCCTAGGTGTAGGTCCGACAACAAGAACGCATTAAAACCCAAGAGTACATACAAGGGTTAATATATATGCAATACGAAAGCAAAAATAAGCACTAAAAAGCACCCGAAATGCACTTTAAGTGCAGAATTTATATAATTCAGCAATAAATCAGCATTTAGGCATATAAATATTATGCAGAAATGTCGTTTTATTATCCAGAATATTTCCCTAAGTGTTGGGAATTGAAAGGGTACAAGAAAGGTACTTAAAAGACACTAAAAAGTGTAATTTAGCACTTTAACGAACCAGTGTCTAACCGAACAACCGGAAAATACCCGGAACACCAAAATAATGCTAGAAGCATTATTTTTATTTTTCTAAGCTAGTTATGGTCCCCGTACACCATAACACCCACTAGATTACCTACTAACTAAGACATGTAACCCAATACTTGGTATTAAACTAACATTTACCAATTACCATGAGAATTTACACTTCACCCCCCCCCCCCATTTGCATATGGACGATCAAGGGACCCCCACACACACAAGATCTATCTAGATACTTACAAGATCATTATAAATCTTTTATGGATCTTCTAAAGATTGAGTTGGGATTTTGCTAGTACTTTGAGAGACATAAGGACCTTTGGTTATTAAGACTAAGTTTATAAGTAAACCTTCATCATCTTCATCACACCATCAACCTCCTCACCCTCTCCTTGCTCTCGGCCTCATTCCCATCACCACACACCTTCACTTTTGATCACCCTACAACCATTTCAAGGCCACTACAAGGTGTAAGAAGCAATAATAGGAAGCTTGGTGGACTCGGAGGTTGAAGGACCACTCACACGAGCTTTTATCCACTCGATTTGTGCTTAGAATCTTCCCTAGCCTTGAGCTAGAGGTATAACACTTAGAACTCGTATTTAATCTATTCTAAAGTGGTTAAAAGGATCTTTGTCGGTTAAAACTCGTTAACATGCAATATGATGCTTAAAAGTCTACTAAAGGCATGAAAAATGGTGGTTAATAGCACATAAGTTGTGTAAATGTTGTAGTAATTGAAAGTTGTGATTATTTAGACCCGATCTATGATGTGGTAGCTCGGATCATCGTTTAACCCGGTTTGGTAAGATCATGGATCTTAACATAAAGCTAGTTTAGAAGTAACAAGGGTTAAAAGGTGAAACCCTACCACACATAAACCATGAACTTGTGTAAAAATGTTTTAACTTGTACAAAAGTGTTTAGAACTAGTAGATCTATGCATCTACAAGTGGTATTTTCAAAAGACCAAGCATCAAAAGAAATCACATGTTCTAAACCGGATCTTACACAAACAAAAGTGGTTTTTGTGAACAAACAAGTGTGTAGATACTTGTGTAACAAAAGTTTAACGAAGAAACAGTTTTCGTAAAAACCGACTAGGAGTTGTAAAACTTCATATTCTTTAAAAATAAAGTTTTTAAGAAATTAAACTTATTTTTAAAGATAACAAGACTTACTAAATGTGCTAGTAAGTTACTACACATTTTTGTAAATATTCAAGTTCATGAAATTAGCGATTATTGTTGACGAATATTGTTGATAATTGTAGTTGATGATTATTGATGAATGATGATGATTTAAAAGAAAATAAACACACGTTTTGAAAACGTGGGAAACCTCCATTTTTAGGGGAAACTCTGTCAAAATTTTTATAAATTTTGACACTTAGAAAAATATAAGTTTTTGAGAAACTTATTCCCTAAAAATGTGTTTAAAAGTATTACCAAGGTTTCCCTAATTTTTGGTGATAAGAAATGAGGATTTCTTCAAGAATAAAAATGGATATAAGTATGTATATTTTTGAGAGAAAAATATATATTATTTTATTTTATCACCAACTTTTGTGCTAAGTGTATATAGTATGTGTTATACGTGCTAGTGTATTAAGACTTAAAAATACACTAATTACTCATGAGGAGTAGAAATATAAAAATACACATACAACATACAAGATACAAGATACATAATTCGGGTGCAAAGTGCAAAACATAAAAGACTTATAATTATTTTTGGAGAAAATAATATAAGCAAGATACGGAGTTAAAAATATGGAATATTTTTAACACAAGAATATATACAAAAGAGAGTGACTGTACTTGTGCGACGCAAGTCTAGTGACTAACGTTAAGAAAACGCGTATAGGTTACGACGTTAATTAAGCAAATCCGGTGGAGTTTACGACGCTAGGAACGCAAAGTTGTGAGTTCATGCTCCCCCTTTTCTCTTTAACTGTTTTCAGTTTTTATAACTTCGGGGGTGAAATACATGTACAAATGTACAAAATTTATAATTGGTATGATATAAGTACAAGAAGTACACTTGGTGAGAACGAGAACCAAGTGTGACGAAATATAAGAATATGAGAAGCGCACTTGGTGAGAACGAGAACCAAGTATGAGGCGCTATGAGAAATGATAACAAGAAACGCGCTTGGTGAGAACGAGAACCAAGTAGGATGCGTTATGAGAAATAGTGTCACGAATAGGGTACAGAAGCACCATTAATCGTGTACATGCTTAGACCGCAGAACAAAAGGTTAGATCTAACGGGTGCCTGGCAGCCACACTCCCGGTCGGGGCGAGAACCGAGGAGTGCTTTTGTGTCTCAGAATATACCAATTAAATGCCTTAGGTTTGGTGACTTCCTATGACGTGCCACATGTTAATGGCTTTGCAACCCATTAACAATCTGATATTTACAGAAATACTGTATTTACATAAAATTCATACCATACTAAAATTGTTATATAACTTGAAGTACGTGGGGTACTCAAGAGGATTGATAAATAACTTGAAGTACGTGGGGTACTCAAGAGGATTGATAAATAACTTGAAGTACGTGGGGTACTCAAGAGGATTGATAAATAACTTGAAGTACGTGGGGTACTCAAGAGGATTGATATATAACTTGAAGTACGTGGGGTACTCAAGAAAAGATTGAATTATACATGAGTACGTGGTGTACACATGAAACTGGATTTATATATGAAAACTTGATTTACTCACAAACTATGTTTTCATACAAAGTATACAAACATGAAATACAAAACTGCATGAATTCACACCAACTTTATGTTGACGTTTTTCCAAAACTCACATGTATTTCAGGTAATTAGAAGTGGATGTGCGCGCGGTCTTACCCATGCTCGTGGATGTCGCTTATGTTTATCTTTAAATAAAGTTGTAAACTTTTAAGACAATGCTTTATGCGACTTAGCGATGTAAACGCTAACGTATGTTTTCAAATTATGGTATTTGAAGTTATTTTCTTGAGCATGTAGTATGTTTACTCTTCGTATGCAATGAGAACCTTTCATGATCACACCTCGTGCTTCCGCCGCAGAAAGGGGTGTGACAGTAAAACAAGTGTATAAACACTTGTGAAACAAGAAGATGTCATAAAGAAATGTTTTTGTAAAACATGTTTACAAGTTGTAAACACCTAAATCTTCCAAGAATGAGATTTTTAAAGAAGTAAACACACTTTAAAGGGTAACTAAACCTACTAAACACACTACCAAGTTACTACAAGTTTTTATGAAAGTTCAAGTTCATGATTATTATGTAGATAGCATTGTTTTGGCACTCGGTAAGTGTAGATTGATTGTTGATTGTTTGTGATGAGTTTGAAAAGAAAATGATATGCTTTGATAGCATGGACACCTCCATTTTTAGGGGAAACTATGGCAATATTTTTTAAAAATATAAACACTTAGAAAAATATTTTCTAAACAAATATTTACAAGTGTGTTTTAACTATTGTTTTCAATATAAACTTTGCCATAGATTTTGTTACAAAAATACAAGTATTGGAGGTTGGTTTTTATAAATAAAAATGGATAAATATGTATTTAGAATATATATTTACATTAAAGACACATTGTGTGTGATTATTTGTATACTTTGTGTATTAGTTATATTATTTTAGGATTTAAAGTAATATAACTTAACAAATACCAAGAAATTACAATCCAAAATAATACCAAAAACCACAAGGAATAAATATATAAGTTACACACTTAATATTGTGAAACCGAACGCAAGAACGTAACTTACAAAATATTCCGGAAAATACCGTTATAAATATATTTTTGGTAAATAATATTTTGGATACAAGAAATGAAAATATGATTTTTGTAAATATTACCAAGTTATATCATATTTTCGACAAGGAGAAAATATATTATTTTTGGGAACTAAAAATATATTTTCTTAGAATATTTGGAAGATATATGATTTTTGAGAAAAATATATATTTTCTTGAAATACATTATTTTGGACAAAATGAGTTATATATTTTCTAAAGTGAGACTTGAAAATATATTGTTTTGGAAATATGTATTGGATATCTATTAAGGAAATACGTACACACCTGAATACGACGCCAATACATGGTGAGATATACAAATACAAGAATACGAAAATACATGTATGAGATACCCCCATCCTTGGGAAGGAAATACGAATATAAATACTTGAGAAGTATTGTTACAAAAATATTGTTTAATAACTATTCCAAAATTTAATAAATATAATTTAAGTTAAAATATTAATTATTTTAACAAATAATTATATACTGGGAATGATAACGAGGACACTTTAAAACGTAACTCAAGGGCACTAATCAATACTAAGACAAGGCACGACCCGCTCGTCTGACGGACCGTAGCACGTGTGTAGGTAGTCGTGCGTTCTAGAGGAAGCTTTGAGTTACATCGGATACAAGGAACGCAAAACTGTGAGTTCATGTCCCCCTTTTCTCTTAACTGTTTTCAGTTTTATAACTCTCGGGGGTGAAATACATGTTACATACTGATTACAAACAATTACAAATGGTATGGTTAGCTAAGGAATGAACTGCTAGATCACGTGAATGGGTAGGCGATTAACTTAAGACCATTAATCCTTGTATAAGGACCGAGGGGCATGAGTGATAGATCTATTGGGTGTTGCGAGCCCCACCCATGGGCCTGCGAGTTGGCCGCATGTGGTGACTATGTCGTTTCGCCGGAGGGGCCGGTACGAAATACGCATACAGGGTTAAGTGCTTCCTATGCCATGTCACACATATTAATATATTAGCTACACATTAATTGATCTATTTTTCCTTGTTGCTACATACCAGTTTACAAGTACATACATACATACATACATACAAAGGTTTTTAAGGATGATTCGTGCACACATACTAAACACATGAACTCGCTCAACTTTTGTTGATGTTTTCAAACTACATGTATTTCAGGGAATTAGTAAGTGGATCTGGAGGGCATTGGAAGTTTTATGCTGCGATAGGAATAAAGATGTCATCCATGGTCTTTGGGTTTGGTCAGTGTGTCTTATTCCTGGACGAGACACGTCATCCAAACCTTAGTTACATTTAATATCTTTGACGAGTCCTTAGTGAACTCATAAACAATTTGTATGGTTTGTAAAACTTGAAATTGAAGTCTACGTTTTCAACAATGTTGTTTGTTTTAAACTCATTTAATGGATGACAAACCTATAGTTTTATCATATAGTTGTTGTTATGATTGAATGCAATGGTATTAAGAAGGTCACACCATAATCAGGCTTCCACAAAAGTCAGGGTGTGACAGATTGGTATCAGAGCTTCGATCGTAGCGAACTAGGATTCTTTCTCGAGTCTAGACTATGATCATTAGGGTTCTCACGAAAACGTTTTTACAAACATGTTTTCATTGCATACACGAAACGCCCAGATCCAGGAAACAAACATTTTTACAAACAAAAGACATGAAACACATTCCAAACTTTACATTTATGACTCAGTCTGAGAGACTGGGAAGTTTAGTCTGAGAGACTAAGGAGTTCAGTCTGAGAGACTGGGATGACTAGGGAGTTCAGTCTGAGAGACTGAGAAGACTAGGGAGTTCAGTCTGAGAGACTGGGAAGTTTAGTCTGGGAGGCTAGGAAGGATAGAAAGTTTCATGAAAAATAGTGTGAATACATGATTACATGATGAATTGTCTTTGCTTGCAATACACTAAGTGTTAGTGATTACTATGGATATACATGCTATGACTATTATGTACCGATACACATGTCACCATCTTCAGAGAGCGAGTTGTCAGATGTTGACAACCCTATGGCCACCGCCACAAATAATGAGACTGCACCTGCGCCAGAGATATTTACGTCAGACACTGAGAGTGACCCTGACATGCTGACCAAGGACGAGAACGACTTCCAACCATTCGCGCTACCAGATCTTGGTAATGATTTACCCTTGCTGATGGTTTCCTGACAAGAATCCTTCTGTCATTCTTGTTTCGGTCCATGACCACCTTATCATTTGGACACCCCAATGGCGAGCACATCATGGCTCCGATCCTCGACGCCGTACCTCTCGTGGTCATTCCTCCTGAGGATATGCCTTTTGACGATTCATTTGATGATGACGTTGATTTGTTTGTTGATGATCCTCCTGTTGACGCCCAGGGTGATGGAAAGATAGCTGAGGATGTCATTGCTATTCTACCTCCTGAGATTCCCGCCATTGAAGTATCCTCTGCTTCCATTTTGCACTCGATCTCTGACTCCTTTGAGTCTGTGACATCTGCAGCCTTACAGACGGCCGTATTGCAACTTTCTACTACTGACTCAGACGACACACCGCTATGACTACTGCACTATCACCTGCTCGAGATCCCACACCTTCACACGACCCAGAGCCTGCTCCTGAGCCAGCTCATGTTCCTCTTAGGTCAGCTTGATGTTGCACCTGCTGATCCTAAGCCCTTGCTTAATCATGACCCTAATTCATTCGATTTACCAGACATTTCACCCCTTAATACTGGACCCAGTACCTGCACCTGATGGTCTTCTCTTTTGCTGAGACATTTGTTCCTGCACCCGCATCCACTGATGTTGCTCCATTCCTCCTGTGGAGTCCGACGTCAATCGCACCGGTTTGCCTATTGCTTTCTTACAAGACATACCCACACCCCATCCAGGGGAAGGTACCTTTGGCCAGCACCTGCTTGACGATCTTTTTGTATCAGCAACTTTTCCACAGATCCTTCAGGAAGTACTGTTCATTTCTTCACCGCTGGACGAGCCATTCCGATGGTTCCTATCATGCCCTATGCTGATTTCAGACCCCTACTATCCCTCACATTGGAAGCTACACACGGGATGAGTTGCTCCTGTTACTTCAGCTACAGTTTAAGGTTTTGAGTTATAGAGTTTTGGAGCTTGAACTGACATTACGTCCTCCACCCTGTCAATGCCAGTATACTTTGATCCTCCACATCCATCACTGTCTCCTTTTGCACTCTCACCTGCTGCTGCTACACCTTTCCAGATTTTGATGCTCGATTCTTTACTATCAAGCAGCAGATCAAATACTTACTTCACCGTGTATACAAGCTCGAGGAGGAGCTCACACATGTTAGCAGTTTGCTTTTCTTCACTCCTCCACCTCAGACACCAGTATAGTTGGCTTTTGGTTTTAAGCGAATTGCATTACTTTTGGGAAAAGACACTACTAATAAGCCGAGATTGTAGAGACTTTTGAAGACCACTTTTGACCCCGCGATTTTGGTACACTAATAGACTTATTGGACGAGGGTAGGGTGACCCTATGTCCCTTTTGATGTAATACACTCTGTAGACAATGTGATTATGGTCGGTAAATAATGAAAGCTCAGTCGCTATGTTTTCACTAAGCACGTTGTTAATCGGCATGTTTGTGCTATAACTATGATGCTACGTGCTTACTTGTTATATTCTCATTAAATATGTTCCTATCTACAAGTTGTGCTATAATTGTGATGTTATGTGATTGATTGTTATAACGATTGCTTATATATGTATATATATACACATCTCCTAGGTCTCATTTGTTAAGTAGATGCTTATGTGCTTGTGACTTTAATGAGACCTGATGATGTGTTCAAAATGTAACATATAAATTTCATCAAATGAGGCGTAAAACTAACCCTTTTTAGTACTAATGTTGGAAAAAGTGTGCTTTTGTCTTCCTTTTGTATTTTCAGGATTAAATGAGCTCAAATTAACAAAAGAAGCAAAAAGGCAGCTAAATCTAGCATAAATACAAGAAAAGGAACAAACGTGGCATGCCCGACCCCCTTCAACAGCATCTCCCAAAGCAAAAACAAGAAGAAAGCTGAGCATGGGGCTGTGCCCGGCTGAGCACGGGGCATGCCCAGCTCAGCACGGGACGTGCCCAGCTCAGCACGGGGCAGTGCTCAGGATGGACAGCCCTGGCACTAAAGACAAACCTGAAGAAGCTTCTATTGCCCACCACGGGGCCGTGTCCAGTGAACACGGGGGCGTGGCGAAAGTACAGCAGGCGCATTAATTGTAATTGCGAATTACAATTAATGAAGAGAGAGAGTGTCAGACGGGCACGGGGGCGTGTCCAGCGGACACGGGGCCGTGCCCAGCCTTCTGTTCAGCCTATAAATAGGAGTGCTTGGTTTCATTTCAAACCATCCCTTGGCACACCACCTCTCTCACACTTCATCCACCACCCACCACCATCACAACACCATCATCCACCACCATCATCCATTGTCCATCGTAGAGTGTGTGAGTCGTCTCGGGATCCAAGATTGATCGTAAGAGTTCTTGACAATCAAGGCCATGTTTGCCTAAGTCTCTTACATCACTTGGTGAAGACAAAGTGTCTAGTATAATACTTTTATTTCTAATCTTTTGCACTTTTTATTTGGTTTTGTATTAATGACTTTAATAACTAGTTACTTATGTTGAAGGTGATCTTTCCTTATCGTTTGTCCGTGGTGTCTTGGCATTATTTTACTGTCTATATAAAATAAAGGATTTTCACCATTCATATCTCCACGGTCTATATGGAGGTATGTTGGCTACCTGGTCGGGGGTTAAGGGGACGGTTTGGTAAAGGTCTTGCCATTGTTCAGCGTTTAGAGGTCCTGCAATGGACCTGGGTCAAATTTAGTAGGACCTCCTTCAATGCTTCACGGTATTGGATGGCGGGGGTCCAAACTCTTTGATCCCCTCATAAGTTAACTACTATTAATACTATAACCCGGCTATTTAGGACTGTATCCCTGCTGACTCAGACTACTTAGCCGAGGGTAACGTCACCGCCAAAAGCGGGGCCTACCATAATATTGCATTAATAACTTAATTCATTATCTTCCAATAATCCACCCTTTTAGGATTGTATCCTTGCTGACTCAAACTACTGGGGTGAGGGTAACGTCACCTTCAAAAGAGGGGCCTACTACAATAACTAAGATAATCTCTTAATTATGTGCAAAATGCGGAAATAATCAAAGGTTATACTAGATACGAGTTGGAACCAAGTGATTCATCTTGTCTATCTGTTTTTTCTTTTTATTTTATTTTCAGCATTTTAGTTAGTTTTTATTTTTCTTAGTTTAAAACATTTTTTCTAAACTTTTTATTTTGATTAGACGTTGAGGATAAACCGGTACTAAAAGCTCTTGTGTCCTTGGACGACCTCGGTATCTTACCAACGCTATACTACGCTCACGATGGGTGCACTTGCCCATATGTGTGTTTAGTGTTAGTAAAATATCGTGTTTTATAAATTTAAAACTTGGCTAAAAATAAGTGTTAAAAGGGCTTAAAATATACACCTAATATATACGACACTTTAACGCACATCAAGTTTTTGGCGCCGTTGCCGGGGACACAAGGATTTTAAGAAAGCTTAAAATCGACGGCCTAATCAGTTTTTCAAAACCTTTTCAAAGCGGGCCCACATTTTTCTGCATTTTAGTTTAGTTTTGCATTTACAGTAGGTTGAACACGGGCCGTGCTCGCTGAACACGGGGCCGTGCTGCATATTTTTCATAAAACACCCAGTAACAGAAGCTTGAACACGGGCCGTGCTCACTGAACACGCCCCGTGCTCAACGAAATCAGTAAATTTAATTAAAACGCCCAGATATAGATTCTGAACACGGGGCCGTGTCCACTGAACACGGGGCCGTGTCCAGCCTCTGTTTCCGTTTTTATTTTTGTTTTCTGATCTCGAGACTCAGTTGTGGTCTGCTGAGTGATTCTTATGGATCAATACTCAGGAGGTTACAACTACACCTATGAGGAGGATGATTATAGGGGTAATTATTGCACTAATTGTCGTAACGCACGATCGGGTCAAAATAATCGCTCATATCAACCATCCAATTCATACACCTACTATGAGGAGCCCAGGTACGAGCCATCGACTTCATACACATCCTATGAAGACCAAAGGTATGAACCTCCTCCCTCATACTCATATTTTGATGAACCAAGGTATGAGCCTTAATACTCATACTTTGAGGAACCAAGATATGAGCCACCACCTTCGTATGCTTACTATGAGGAACCTTGGCGTGAACAACCCACCTCATATGAGTACTATGAAGAACAAAATTACGACCCTTATCCATCATATGCTTACAATGAAGAACAATGGTGTGAACCATCTACTTCATATGGGTATTATGAGGAACAAAGGATCGAACAACCGGATTCAAGCTTTGAAAATTCTGACTCTTTTTCTATAACCGAAGTAACCGAGAGGATATTAGAACACATTAGAGTTATCGATCGATGTATAAAAGAATCTCGCGCAAGGGAAGAGGAGTCCCGCGCAAGAGAAGAATTAAAAAATGAAGAGATAACTGAAATTGTAAAAATGGAAGAACAAATAAGTGAAAAACCGACACATGAGTTAAACAACGAAATAGGTGAGTCCGACAACGTTAAAATACAAGAAGAGTCTAATTTTGAAGAAATTAACCTCTTGTCACCTTCTTTCGAAAATCATTGTTTAGTACCTACTCATGCTAAGTTTTTAAAAGAGTTAAACACTAACACTAAAATTGACGAAACAGTAAGTGTTAAGTTAACTAATGATCAAACCTCGCTAATAAAAGAAGACCCATTTGAAATTAACATTACACAGGTTCCATGTTTCTTTCAAAATTCGTTTATTAGTAATGTCACGATTGATAAAGATCTTTGTGTTAACATAATGCCTAACTACATTTTCGAAAAATTAAGTATTAGTGATTTTTCTCCACTTCAAATACCCATTTTACTATCTAATCGGAGAATAATAAAATCAATCGGTGTAGTCGAGGAAGTCTTGGTTCAAACAAATCAAATGGTAATCCCAACCGACTTTGTCATCCTTGATGACGCTCCTCTAGTGTTGGGAAGACCATTTGTAAAAACTCACGAAGCTTTGAAAAACCGGAAGTTCAACAATCTACCTCTTCAATTAGGGGCATTTAAAAAGAGTGTCGATCTTGAGCGGTCAATGAAATATCCATTCGGCAATAATGACCCCCTAATTAAAGATGAGCCAGAACCACCCGATAAGGAGGGTCTAGCCAAGGACCCTTATAAACGTGGCGCACCACGGAGGCATTCCGCGGAACTATCCGTAGTTTAGTTTAGATTAACCTTTATGTTTTCTAGTTTAGTTTTTAATTTTCAGGAATAAAACACACTCGGGATGGTGAAGGATGATAAGGGAAGCTTGAACCAACACCCCATACACAAAAACAGAGTCTCCCGACGGTTTTTCTTCATTACAGCAAGTTCAGCACGGGGCCGTGCTCACCCCAACACGCCCCGTGCCCAAGGTTCTGTCGAAAATGCCCAATTCAGGTACCTGGACACGGGGCCGTGCTCACTGGACATGCCCCCGTGCCCAGCCTTCTGTTTACTTTTGGTACTGGTAGTCTGGACACTGGGCCGTGCTCAGCCAACACCACCCCGTGTTCAGCTACCCAGTACCATAAAATCTTGTTTTTAACCCATTTTTACACATTTAATCAGCCTAAAAACTTATTTTTGGGACACATTGAGGACAATGTGTAATTTAAGTGTGGGGGGGATGCTAAAACCTTGAATCTTGCAAGTCCTAATAACAAGCCTTACACAAAACTCTATTGGAACCGCTAATCACCCCAAATTTTTTCAAAAATTTTCAATTTTTTTTACTTGTCTAGGTTTAATTTGGGAATTTCAAAATTCTAAAAAGGTTATATTTTTACAAATTTACAACCGATAGCGTCGTGATAAAAAGAACCAACATAAGAAAATTATGAAAAGGCATGACAAGCTTAGTTAAAATTTAATTATATATACTTGAACACATAAAAACCCATTCCCACAAAAGTGAGTTTTGAGCCTTTATTGAGCATACAAATATATATCTTTAAATTAAATGCTCATTTTTCGTTTCTTGTGTGAATAGCCGCTCGGTTCTTACAACTCTAGAACTTGCCACGACGATACATTCCCGGTCCTTACCAACTTAAACCCGAGTAAGTAAATGATGGAGGCATTAGGACTAACCCTTTTTATTTCTACACCATTATTTTTTTTTCTTACCACCTACCCAAAATCCCCCTAGTTAACCCCTTTGAGCCTAAACCTTTTCATTTCTTAACCCAAACCAAACACCTTTTCACCCACCTAAACCCTTTTTATTTTTCACCATTTGTTTT
>JARYGA010059458.1:0-49781 GCA_030545235.1 Helianthus tuberosus | reverse complement strand
AACAAGTTTCAAGCACAACAACAGGTTCCTAAAGGTTCGAATCATTTGACCAAACGTTTGAATACCTTTGACTTTGATGAAAATGGTAAAGAAAATGAAGGTTTTTGAGAGTCGGTGAAAAGGGGGTATGGTGGGTTGAGTGTGGAAGAAGATGAACAGAGAAGTGGGCTTGAAAAAGTGAGGTCTCTGAACACTAGGACCCCTTATATAATCATACCTCCCGACGAAACTCTGGCCACGACGAAACTCGTGTTGGGCTCGACGAAACACTTGGTTGGGCTTGAACAGTAAGCCCATGACGAAAGTTAAAAAGGCCCTGGGTATTCAAAAAATCCAAGTTAGGAGATACGATTTAGTTTATTTGAACAGATTTTCATTGTGATTGAGTTTACCAAATGCAAAGGACATTTTATGAAGTAGGTTTTAGGCTATCGGCAGAAAACTCCAAGTTACAACTTCGGCTAATCAAAAATGAACTTTACAAATTACACTAAAACAGAATTTAAAGTGCGATAAACTAAGGAAAAACTATAGAAAGCAATAAACGACTGTATAAATTCAAACTTTTTGCGAGTTTCAAGGAAAAGAAATCATACCAGCTTATGGTCTTTGTCAACATGGTTTTTGATTTTTGTTTAAAGCTTTGGATAAGTATACTACCACGATTATCGGTATTGTTATCCACATAAGCTCAAACTGATCAGATGTAATCATAATTAGGAGATATGATTTATGGTAAGGATTATACTTACAAGTCGGTGTTCATCCACTCACGACACATTCCCATATCAAGGTATGCACGAGAGTTCATCTTATCGGTGAGTATACCGTTTATCATCTGTTTGACCGTATAAAAGAATGTGAGAAACTCACTTATTTTTTATTGAAAATAAGCCCTATGTGATAGAATCAATTATTGATGAGGAACTTGATTTTCATATGCATGAGGGCACAGGAGCAAGTCCGTGAACAGGTCAGTACAACGTACAGCAAAGAGACGAACTGGACTCCCGGATAAATGTGATATTTTATCACATATTTGTTTGGACTTGTGATTGTTGATCACTTATTGAGGTCGAATGCAATATGTACACGTATGTATAGTATCATGGAAGATCTAGACTTCGTCTCTGTTATTTTTTTCGGTAAAAGATACAACCATGATACCCAGATGATAAGACAGCATAAAGACCGAATATCTCAGAATCTCGGCAATCAATCAAACGAAATTTTGGTACCAAGACCATTTTCCAATGAATGGTTCCCACCTGACTTGAAGTCTGTTAGGTTTGTATCATCCTGCACATTTTAGTCTGATTGTGAGCCTACCGATACATCGTTAGTAGAGATACTTATCATTTCTCAATTTTTTGTTTTACATTTTTGAACATGTTGACTGACCACACCAGTGAATATCATCATTTTCCTTTATCCAAGAAACTCATTTTTGGTTTTCTAATTTTTTTTTTGAATTTTTCAAACGAAAGGACAGAAAGTAAAAACATCTTTTTGGATTTTTGACTTTTTCAAATGTCTTTGTATTTTCTTGAATTTACTCTCCCTAAAATGCTAAAAGGTTACGAAAACGAAAATCTTTTTGAATTTTTAAAAGTTTTTAAAGAAAATATTTACAAAAACGATTAGCCAAAGAAGTTTTACTCGGGTATCACCTTAATGCCATTGACCAAAAGAAGATAATCAAAACGTGATTTATCAAAAGCTTTAGTGAACAGGTCGTCACGTTGGTGATCGGTGTGAACTTTAACAACATCGATGAGTCTTTTGTCAAAACAATCACGTATGAAGTGATATTTAATTTCGATGTGTTTGGTCTTGGAATGCTGCACAGGATTTCTAGTGATCTGTAAGGCAGCATTGTTATCAACAAAAATAAGAGTAGATAGGAATTCAAAACCCTAGTCGCGCATTTGTTGTTGGATCCACAAGACTTGGGAGCAACAACTAGAGGCAGCAATGTATTCTGCTTCAAAAGTTGATGTAGCAACACAGGTTTGCTTCTTGCACTGCCACGTGACCAGGCGATTTCCTAAGAATTGACATCCAGCTATTGTTGATTTGCCGTCGATTTTGCAACCACCAAAATCAGAATCACTGTATGCAATCAAGTTAAAGCTATCATCCCTATGGTACCATAGACCGGTGTCCGGGCAACCCTTCAAGTAGCAAAAAATCCTTTTAACAGCTGCCAGATGTGAGGCCTTCGGGTTCGCTTGATATCTTGCGAGCAGGCACGTCGGATGCATGATGTCGGGCCTCGAGGCTGTGAGATACATTAGAGATCCGATCATTGCGTAATAGTATGAAGAGTTAATATTTTCACCCTTCAGGTCCGGAGTAATCCCGTGATTCTGCGGACGTGGGGTACCAACGGGCGTTGCATCAGACATCTTGAATCAGCTCAAGATGTCACCAACATATTTAGTCTGATGGATGAATATCCCAGACTCGGTTTGTTGAACTTGTAGGCCCAAGAAGAAATTCATTTCCCCCATTGCACTCATCTCAAATTTCTCTTGCATCACACGCTCGAATTGCCTGCACAAAGAATCATTAGTTGAACCAAAAATTATATCATAAACGTATACCTGCACCAACAGAAGATCTCCATCTTGTTCCTTGATAAAGAGAGTGCAATCAATAAGACCTCGTCGAAAACCATTCTCCAGCAGATAATTAGATAAGGTTGCATACCAAGCCCTAGGTACTTGATGTAAACCATAAAGAGCTTTGTTGAGCAACCAAACCCGATCAGGATGAATAGGATCTTCAAAACCCGGAGGTTGTTCGACATGCACCTCTTGTTGAAGCAAACCGTGTAAGAAAGCACTTTTGACGTCCATCTGGTAGACTTTGAATCCTTTAAATGAAGCATATGCTAGAAAGATCCGAATAGCTTCCAGACGTGCAACTGGTGCATAAACTTCATTGTAGTCAATGCCTTCGATCTGACGAAATCCCTGAACAACCAATCTCGCCTTGTTTCGAATGACTACTCCATGATCGTCCTTTTTGCATTTAAAAACCCAACGTGTGTCAATTTTCTTGTAATTTTCAGGCCTTTCAACAAGCTTCCATACACCCAGCTTTTGAAATTGTTGCAGTTCATCCTGCGTGGCTTCCACCCAAGAATTAACCTTTAAGGCTTCCTTCCAAGATTTTGGTTCTTCTTGTGAAACGTAACACGTGAAGGACCAATCATTTTGAAGACCAGATTCTCTGATGGCTGAATACAAACCAACATTCTGGTTGTTTCTCAGCTGATTACGCGTCTGCACACCGCGTTGGACATCTCCAATAATATTCTGCTGCGAATGAGTATCGTGAATTATCGTTTCAGGAAAATCAGGAGCACGAGTATTAATACCCAAATTGTTAAGATTAAGATCAACAACCAATTCCACACTGGGCATAGGCGTAGAAGTGGATGCATTCCCTTCAGCAGTATCTACATTATGCACATGAGGAGTTTCTACAGAAGCACCTTGAACAGGAGCAACCGGAGCTGAAGTGCCTTGATTTTCATCATGGTATTCATCATCTTCCGATGACTCATTATAATCAGCAGCATCTTCAAATACCTCATTTTGAACCGTGTTGTTAACCGAATTAGAAGCTTGAGGGTTAATAATAATTGGTCTCACCAATGGCGAATCAGCCGCGTTGTCATTTTCAAATAGCATTTGAGCAGCTGCAGATGCTTCGTCAAAGGTTGGCAGATTAAAGGAGGCGAATGGCCCATCATAATCGAACATCCAAGGATCACTCGGAGCTCTAACAGAACTTGTGTACCTTTGAACCCTTTCTTCACTCCATAACTCAATCTTTTTGGTTGCCAAATTCCATACACGAAAATTCGGAGTAGCATATCCAAGGAAGAAACGCTCGATAGCTTTGGCGCCAAACTTTCCGTCCGGCTCAATCATAGTGCATGGACCGCCAAAAGGTTCTAGGTGAGAAATGTCCGGTTTCCTTTTCTGTAGAAGTTCAAAACAAGTCTTTTCATGCCTTTTAACTGTGAGAACTCTGTTTAACGTGTAGCAAGTAGTAGACACAACCTCCCCCCAGAACTGAACAGGAAGCTCCGACTCTACCAACATCGTTCTTGCAGTTTCTATTATCGTCCGATTCTTCCTCTCAGCGACACCGTTTTGTTGTGGAGTGTAGCAAGAACTGTATTCATGAAGAATGCCCTTAGAAGTACAGAACTCATCCATTATACGGTTTTTGAACTCAGTGCCATTGTCGCTTCGGATCCTCTTCACTTTCAACGTGTACAAATTTTCCAACATAGTAAGAAGATTCTTGAGGATTTCAGGAGTTTCACTCTTGTGTGCCATAAAAGCTACCCAAGAAAATCTAGAATAGTCATCAGTAACTACCAGACAATAAGCATCCCCAAAGGTTGTCTTGTGTTTCATAGGTCCAAAGAGGTCCATATGAAGATGTTCAAGAGGCATGCTAACAGTGTTGACTTTCTTAATCGGGTGAGACTTCTTCGTTTGCTTACCCTTCAGGCACGAAACACAAATATCTTGTAGATGAAAATTCTTCACAGACACACCATTCACAAGATTGTTTTTCACCAAATGGTTCATTTTTCTTAAGTGAATGTGCCCCATTCTTCTGTGCTAAGATATAGACTCCTTCTCTGTGGCTTTCGAGACAAAACATGTCACTTGCGCAGATGTCGTAATCGCTTGGCTCCTATCAAGAATATAAAATCATTAATCCTTGGAGCCGATAAGAGAATCCATTCTTTAGGAATTTTGAAACCAGGCTTCAGCACATAACAACCGGCATCATCAAAATGCACGGTGAACTTCTTATCACAGATTTGCGAAACACTCAGAAGATTGTGATCAATTTGACGAACATAATTGATCTTATCGAAACACACAACATGTAACACCTCGTAAAATCACGTCCAATGAAGTATTGACACGTGTAATAAACCCTAATGAAGTCAAACATTGAATTTAAGGGACTAATTTTTCGAAAAATCGAAAACTTTGATTAAGAAAGGACTGGAAGTGTTAGCATACCTAAAATAAGTTTCTAAATAACCTCTTACGATGTTTATATTCACAAATGTGCCACTTGATGGATAAGTGTAGCCGTTTGCGTAATTAATTGAAGGTTTGCGTAATAAAGGGTTAAAAGCGTCAACATGTCAAATTCTAACCTCTGAGTGACCTTTTAACAAACCGAGAGCTTCATGATATTTAATTATACTCTCGGGAATGCCAAATAATGGCCGTCTAAAGTTTTTATGCCTATAAGTAAAGTTACGCGCAACTTTGCAAGTTAAAGGGGCTAAAAGTGTCAATATGTTTAATTATACCTCTGAATGACCTTTTAGCGAATCTGAAGCATCGTGATGTTTAATAATACTATCAAGAATGCCTAATATGGATTAGATGAGGCTTCAATACTATTAAATGATGAAATGCGCAAGTTTGCGCAATAGAGGGACCTAAAGCGTCAACTTTTGAATCTACGCCATTCGGTGACCATTTAAGCGAACGGGAGCGTAGTAATATTTAAATATATGCTTGGGAATGATTATTATGGGCCATGGAAGGCTTAGATATCATTAAACGGCATTTCGCGCTACTTTGCGCAATTAAGGGACTAATTGCGTCAAACTGCAAAAGGAGGTCGAATCGTTTGGTAACGGACCTTCCGGAATATGTCCATAAGTTAAATATACCCTATTTATCCTTTATATAGCTTAGATATAGGCTTAGAGGTGTTTGGTGCGCAAAAATAAACTTTTATGTCATACAGGGACTAAAAGTGTCAAAAAGTGCACAAGTTTGCACTTTTGCGCATATCTCGCATTCTGAATATCCCCGGACACCCAAAAATTTATGTAAGCACTAAAATATTTTATTTTAGTGATCGCCTTAATAAAATTTCATTCGTCGCGTACTTTGGACCGTTTTTCGCGTCCGGTCGTGTTTCGTCGTAATTAGACGTACAACGTGACCGTACGGCCAAACGAACCGACATCCGGCATATTTTTGGACATGTTTTGTGTCCCCTACGTTCAGGCATTATTGTGGAGCCTTAAAAATGGTGTAACGGCCCTCGAATGTATCAGTTATGGCATTTAACATGTACAGGGGCTGATCTAGTCAGTTTTGAAAGTGAAATTATGCTGAAAAACATGACAGGGACTGTTATGGTTAATTCTGAAACATGAACACACCTGATGTAACAGCCCAGGGATCAGTTATGTCATTTCTGCATGAAAATGGGAATTTAAAACGCCAAAAAAATGAATGCAGGGACCAAACTTGGCAACTGCCAAGTTGTTTCTGGTCTGGGCCAGCCAAACGGGCTGCGTAGCCCACCAGGCCTGCTTACACAGGCCGCCTAACATGTACAGCAGCAGAAACAGTTGCAGAAACTGTGTTTTTCTGCTGATTTTTGTTGGAGCCAGCTGTCATACACTCAAATATCAATACTAAGGGCTACCCACTGATTATTAAAACCTCTTGACATCTGTTATGATCTGATTACTCCTCCCGACAAGTGTCACGATCATGTAAGAACCCAAAACCCATATAAAGGTGTGGTTTACTTGTTCTTTTCCATATCTTCTCTCCAATCTTGCTTTGTCCCTGATTCAAGAAGGGCCCTGAGTTTCTGGTAACCCTCAATCAGTTCATTGGACCCATTGTAAGCATCCTTAACCCTTCTAATTCAGTTCTAGCTTAGTTAATTAACCAAAAGTCAAACCATCGTAAATTAAGTTTTACTTTGTGATTAAATGAAATCCGCTCAGTCATTCTCGAATTGAAAGTACCTACAAGTTGGTATTTATGTGGGTAACAAACCCTCAAAAGGGTATTTTCAGATTCACACTCTAAGCACGTTAATTGTCGAGTCAAAGTTCTTCTTAAAAAGTCAACAGAATGTGTTTTTGCAAATTTAGCATGATTAGCAAATGTAGGGTACATGCAACCTGTTTGATCATCAAAATAACTTGGTAATTAATGTTAGAATGTGTTTCTTCATGATCAACTCGACAATTTTCAGTTTAAACCCGAATCGGAACCGAAAGTCTCATAAATTGACTTTTTCTTTGACTTTCAGTTCTGATCCGTGCATGCATGTTTGAGATCTGCATTAGAGAATATTTTGGACCAATTTTTGTATAAGATTAACCCTCTGGAATTTTACATCTTGGTTCCATGCTTAACCGATTCATATGCATGTTCCCGATTTATGCTTAAAGTTGACTATTTTGCCCTTTTCGATATAAAACGTGATTTTTGAAAAAGTGAAAGAGTAGAATCATTTGTTACTGATTTATAAACTTGCACCGAAAATTTGATATCAGTTTGAGGTCTAGATTAACGGTTATGCTCATTATCGTAATTTGCAAGCTTTATGTTACATAAATAGCGTAATTAGCGCATAGCCTATTTTAACCCACTTTTCGGTATCAAACTTTGTATACACTGATGTTATATAATATTTTGAGATTTTTAAAGATTTTTATTAAATTTTTGGCTGAGCATAACATAGGTCTTTAAGTTAAATTCGGTAAATACCGATTTTGCCCTTTTTAGCCATAAAACGAGTTTTACAAATCCTTTTGACCCCAAACCTTTTTCTACTGATTTTATTTGTTAAATAAAGTATTTTGAGCCTTCTGGAAGTATAAAAATCTTAGCTTTCTTTTACAAACCCGGAAACGGCTCCAAATCGCCTTATTAAGCATTTTCATCGCATAGTATGTACCATAACCATATTAAACATGTAAGGTTGGTACCTACTGATGTTCTTAACATATTTTTATAAAATAACAGTAAGTACAAGTTTATAAACCCAGGTTTCCAATTTTGACATTTTTAGCCCTTGTGAAATTACCAAAATACCCCTAAGGTGCATAGTTTGGTTTTAAATAATAAGTTCTACATATGGGTCATACCCTACTGTTATAACATGATAAATTAAGTATAATTACTGTATAAATCAGACCCGTAACTCAGATTTACAAATAAACTCTTTTATAAATCTCTTAAATGACCAAAATGCCCTTATGAGGCATAAGTTGTATTTAAATCCGTTTTGGGCATAATAGAAATAACTTACTGATATTATGACATATTTAGAGCATATTATCTCAGGGAACTTGCATATGACTCTTATGGTCGCCCGTAACGCCCTTTTCGCGTCCGGTTCGGTTTATGTAACTAGTTTGCATAAATTGACCGAAACGGGTCAAACATTATCATTTTTTGTCTCAAAATCCAGAATGTATTTAGTATACCCATATTATACAAGTAATCAAACTTGTTGGGTCTAAATCACATTCTATCCGGTCTTCTCTTAATCGTGCGTTTGAACCGTATCGTCCTTTAAACTAGCCGGTCTAAGCTTAAGCTTAAATAAAGACCCGTTAGGAATCTAATGGGTTATTAAAAACCTTCGTTCCAGATTTAGGAGCCCAGTAAAAGCTATCTGTACTTGCTGATTTGATATACGGCTGGGATTGAATTTATATTTAGCTCAGGTAAATACTTTTAACTTATTTTCCTTATACGGGCTTGGGGTACGGTATATAAAATACCGCTTGGTCCAGCATTGAATTCTTAATCGAATAGAGGTTAATTTATTGATATGCTTTGTTTTGAAATGTTTGTTGCTTAAAGCCTTTGGGGGGTTAATGACCATGTCCTGGATATCCTTGGCATCATTTTACGAAATGGCCATGACAGAACGCGGGGTGTAGGCGTACACCTGTCTGTGCCTAAATAAACATGTGGTGTGTCTATTGATCTTTAGCACGGACAAGATCCGGGCCACCGACGCAGAAGTAACATGTAATTCGTTTACAAGATTTTATTGCATAATTATCCCAAGTTATAAAAAGGTTTTGTGCCATGTGCATTCAAATCAATTTTCAACTCTTTTCAAAATGAGTCAGTTAAATTGTATTTACCAGTGTAAACTGACGTATTTTCCAAAAGGTTAAGTGCAGGTACTACACGTAATAGGCTGGCTGTCTTCTAGCATCCACCATAAGTCTCGCATGCTTGGATGCATTCAAGTCTGTTGAACAAATGTTTCCTTTTTGTCGATCCGCCTGTGGATCCTATACATTCCGTTTGTAATACTTGATATCACTTTATATCGGTTTGTAAAATATTTATCTTTTGCTTCCGCTGTGCATTTATATATTGTGTTGTTTGACTATGATGACATCAACTACGTCACGATACTCCCCACCGGGCCCACCGGTGACACGTGGAATTCGGGGTGTGACACAACACCATTGGAGATCATTCCCTCTCTAGTGATATATCCGCCTTTGTCTCCAGCAAATGCGACATAACCCCCTCTAATGTTTTTCACATCATAAAGAAGCCGTAAGTCGCCCGTCATGTGCCTAGATGCTCCACTGTCAACAATCTAATGACTATTAACAGTTCGTCCTGGAACATCCTTCACATATCACTTGATGATTAGTTGAGGATGGGGACCCAAGCCATAGTGGTCTTGGGTCGTCCCTGAGCATCACGAAATGTGATCTCGATTTCTTGATAATTTTCAAAAACAGCAGCTTCCCCTGAACTTTCACCTGTCTTAGGTCTCCATGTCTGATTTTGTTTACCAGTTTGATTTTTATGAAAAGATTTTGAAACTTCTCGTTTTAACGATTGTGATGAACTTGGTTCCCTTTTAACAGATTTGACTTCAGATTTTAAAGCCTTTTCAACTGCCTTGACGTTTTGAAGTCGTTGTTTTGTTTCTTGTTCTTTAAAAGTTTTTTAATCGTGTTTAGGTGAAACAGGACGACGTTGTTGTTGACGAACAGATGTCGAACCTGTAGAACCAGAGGTACTTGCTCTTTCATCACACCTGTTTGTGGGTTGGGTGTAGTTGTTTTGACTATTTCGTTTTAAAATTTTGACTTGTTGGACAAAATCGATGTTTGATTTATTTTCAAAACTCTCAATTTTATCAGTACCCTTCTATGCTACAAATTTGACATCACTGTTTTTCTTCTTGTAACGAGCTCCTTTTGTTTCAAACTTTGATTGAGAAACGTTAGGCTTTTCAGCTCGCTTTTCTTGCTGTTTACCCTTAGAAGCAATATGTTGTTGCTTTGTACGTAATTTTGGATTTCCAAATTGTTTTCTTACTTCTGATTCTGGAATAGGATCACATTGAGTTACAACAACTCCTGGGATCGTCTTTCCCAAAAACTTTCGTGTATTATCTTCAAAAACTTTATCAATCGAAGATGGATTGACGTTTTTAATTGGAAAATCTTTGTCTGAGTAAATTTTAGCATCACCGACCAAAGTATACAACACGTTATTACCCTTAATGGTAGACACAAATTCCTTGTCATCCTTGACAGGATCTATCACTTGTTTAGCAACAGATTGCACAGCAGGAGTAGGAGGATCACAAAGAATATAATTCTCGATTGGAATTTCTACTCCTTTCATCTTATCAAGTGATTTATCCTGATCACTCACATCTGATTCATCATCAGACGACTCATAGTCCTCAATAATTGTAGCACTTTGATTCATCGATGTTGAAGGTTCTGTTCCTTCAGATGAGGTAGTCGAGGAACTGTCCGATTTGAACCCTAATCCAGTAGTAACTTCCTCATAATCAAGAGGCACACTGGGTTCAAAACGAGGCATTTCCTCTCCATAGGGCATTCTAGTATAGTTGTGTCTCAAAGGGGGCGGACACTTCTTATACCCAACGCCTTTCTTGTTTTCTTTCAATTGTTGAGCGTCTATGATGTGATCGAGCACATATCGGGAGTTAGAATAACTCTCCAATTTGAGCTTGATTGCATCATGTTCGCATTTAGAAATGGCTAGCTCTTTCTTGGTTTCTTCAATGATATTAATGTAGTTATTAATACCAATTTGTTTATTGAAAATAGTTTTTGCCAATCCGGAAACACTTTTCTTTAAAGTCTCGATCACTGATTTAAAATCCTTTTCATTTCGAGCTAAAGCCATATTTGCCTCTTTGCATTTAGACAACTCAATAACCAAACTTTGATTATGACTATAAATCTTTTCGGATTCAGTTTCAAATCTGCACACAAATTACATACACTAGGAGTAGAAGTGTCGGATTTTACCTGACTGGTCGAGGCTAAGACATTTTCCATAAAGGAAGTCTGATAAGAAAAAGATCCGTCTTCAGAGAAGAACTTCTCCATTTCCTTTGATGCGACAGCAGCCTTCTTAATCAGAACAGATTTTTGACACTTTAACTCCTCTGCTTCATTCAATAAGTTATCAACATCAGAATTCACTTCTTCCTTCACATCAGATTCCGAATTATAACCACCCGAATTTGAGCTTTCTTCATCCGAAATCCCACTATAACCCAAACTATCATCACTTTCAGAAAATTCTTCTTTGTGAACATGCTTGATGTGATTGATGATCTTTGCATAACATGCGGTTCCTCCTCCTTCTTGATCACCATCTCCAAATTGTACAGACCAATTACACCCTTCATCAGCTTGAACGACTAATGCTCTGGTGGTGTTTGAAGGTCCAGACTGGTTCTAGTTGGTGGTGGTGTTCACAGCTACCATCCTTCTTTCACGGTTATCTTGATTTGCATTGGAAGTACTCGTCTAATTTCGGAATGGATTTTGATTGCCTTGTTTGCTTGGTCGAGTACACTCACGTTTGAAGTGACCCTTTTTGCCGTAATTGAAGCACGTAACAACATCCTTATCAAAACCGTACTTCGTATCCTTTTTGCTTTCCAATGATGTTCTTCCTGTTCGACTCATATAATCCTTAGCCCTTCTAACAGCACTTGTGAACGCCCACTTAATATCCATTAACTCCATTTCATCACGGTCTATTTGTTGATAATCTTCATTGGTCAAATTAATGTTTCCAATTTGACCTGCTACCAATCTGCAGTAGGCACTGACCATTGTATTGATTAGTTCTATATGCTCCTTCGCCACTTCGATGCTGACTTTCAAAAGGTTTGAAGTATCAACTCTGACTGTGTTGGGGTTTTGGGATGGAGGGTTGTTACTGTAACATGCTTGCTGTTGTTGTGGTTGGGCTTGTTGTGGTGAGGTAGGAATATAAGCACTTGGATCAAACTAAGGTTGAGTAGTGGAAACTTGAGGTGGAGGTTGGGGTTTAGGTAGCCAGGCACTCAGATCGAGTTGAGGTTTTGAAAAAGCATGAGCTTGAGCAATAACATGCGCTTGAGGAAGATAGGCACTCGGATCGAAAACCTGAGGTGGAGCTGACTGTGGAAAAGGAAAAGAGCTTGTATTTGACATAAACGCCGTTTGTAGTTTCGGTTGCTGACTGGAACTGGAACTAGCTGCAGGATTAAAACCTCCAAGATACATTTCCGTGTTTTGAGGAACTGCTATCCGTTTAGCTTTCCAGATTTCCTCTTCATTCTTATGCTCCAACTTCTGAACGAACTCATAGATACTAACCGCATCCAAGACGCTCGTATGCTTTAAAAGCTCAATGAATGGACTCCACTTTGGAGGTAGAGCATCAGCAAACCGTGCAACCATTTCCTGTTGAGTTGCAAGAACAGCATAAGAATACATTTCACTAATCAAATGATAAAAACGAGTTGTCATATCATTTAGCGTTCCGTTTTCCATGAATTGGAATGATTCAAATTACTTCTTCAACAAATCGTGGCGTGTCTTTCTTGTAGCCACATTCTCTTCTTCTCTTGCTACCAAGGCATCCCATATGGCTTTTGTGCTAGTACAGTAAGCGAATTGATGATAGATTTCTTTGTGAAGTGCTTGTGTAAGAATAGCAAATCCCTTCTTCTCCAGATCATATGCCTTTTTGTCATCTTCTAACATATTTGCAAAGGTCGCCGCACTTGATCCTGCTTCTTCGAGAGCTGTGTTGTATGGCGAAGTAAAACACGTCCATGACTCGGTGTTTTGCCCTAGAACATAAGTGCGAAAACAACCCTTCCAAGATGGATATTCATTCATATAATTAAGCTTTGGCGGGTGATTGCTGCTACCCGTTTCACTTTCACTTAGCAACAGACTCTGAATGCTTTGATTCTGGTTCGTCACCAATGCCCATTGACTTGCACTTATAGATTGTGGTGCCATAACATTCCTTAACCAAGAGGCTGCGGAGGTCTGATCTTGACCTGGTCTTAGGTCCGTGCTGCAATCCCATGGACTAGTGCTCATGATTAATGTATGAAAGAGAATACCAAGTCACACACTTGAAATGAAACAGTTAAACTACTTTTACAAACCTTCTGTGAAAAATATGACAAGTATCTCCCACGAAACGCTATGTCTTTGGCGAAAAACCAAGTCTGATGAAAGATGGTTTTTCGTCAAACACTCTTGCCACGAAACACTAGGTCTTTCATCAACAGTACCCTTGACGAAACATAAGGTATTTCGTCGAAGTTGCTTTGGCGAAACACAAGGTATTTCGTCTCTTTGTCTTTCGTCGAGATATGGTCACAGAGAGTTGGTGAGATTTTTCAAAAGTAAATCTTATTCTTTTGTGTTGTCAAGACACCCGTTTCCACTTACAACATACCTATCTTACCAACACAAGCATGGTGTATAATATTTTAATCATATTAACTTTTATCTTTTAATTGTAAAATCCATGAACACTTTGAAGGTCACATGAAGATATGAAGAAAACTGATGAATGTATGAACTTTCCGGCCAAGTTTTTCACCGGAGAATTTTCCGAATCACAAATTTGCACAAAGCATTCACTAAAAACCCGGTTTTACCATGTAAACATGCAATCTAACAAGGTTTTTGATAAAACTTTTTAGCAAACAAACAAGATCTAACTGATTTTCAGAAACTTTTCAGAAAATTATGAGTTTTTCAAGAACACATTTTCAGAAAAATCACAAACAACACTTTAAACACTTGATAAAATCACAACTATGTTTGGTTTTAAACGAGGATAAGTGCCAATGCTCTGATACCACTTGTAGGTCCGTTTTCGGAGGATCGATCACGAAACCCAATCACTTGTTTATATCAAACACGGTCACGAGTGCGGAATCCCCGTGACGATACCAAACCAAACACAGAATATAACAATACGGAATAACCAACGATTCATAGTCTATTGATTAAAACGGATGAGAACAATCATCAAACACATACACACAATGTTTGACAGTAAACTTCACAGTAGGGTATGCTCTCATAGTTTCACACAGAAACCATGTGTGGTTTATATAGGCAGCCCAGCCCAAGTGTCGACGAAACACAAAGATGGGCCTGACGAAATACCAAAGTTGACGAAACACTAGGTATTTCGTCGCTGTTCATGGCGAAACTTGGATTGACCACCCAAGGGAGTTTCGTCATACATGTACTCGACGAAAGACAGATCTTTCGTCGAGGGCTGCAAAACTTGATATGCTGCAAACTGTGACAGTTTGCAGCAGACATGCATAAACACACAAACAAACATTACTACTCAAATATGCAACATGCATAGTTCATAAAGCATTACAAAACAATGAGACAAACTGTCGGACACAGGTAGGATAGGATAATATCCGATTTGGTCGACTAATGGAATTACAGACTCGATAAATAAAGACCGTAAATTACAACGCTAAACAGAACAAGTTACTGACACAAAATATGCATCAACATGAGACTTAAATTTAATCATATATATGTGTGTTAGTCCACCAATATCTTTGAAAATCATATTGTTAATTACCTTTATGTCTAAAGGTGATCAAAATAAGAGTGATTGACGCCTAAAGTTAATAACATATGTTTATTTATTATCCAACGACATTATTTCAATTAGTAAAGTTACATCTCACACCACCTATGTGTTTTGTTGTAAATTATGTTGTTGATAAATGTGTGATTAGTTATGGTACTTTTAGTTATGTTTGTCCCGAGGTGATTATTCAAAATATTAAGTCTCTCGGGTTTTTATGGTATAGGAATCGGTCTATAAATAGGTCGTTAAGTTGGGAAATTGGTGTAAATTTGATTTGATGTAGTTGTCTGTCTCGGCCTCCCTCTTCGGGTTTGGCATTGTGAATAATTTTTCCTTTCAAAAAAAAAAGTTATGGTACTTTTAGAAAATCTGATGGTTGAAGTCTGAGTTTGTATTACAGAATAGCTCTAATTCAAAAGGAACTTTCTATGTGTACATATCATAAGCATCTAACATCTTGTTATTTAGTTAACTTTTACCTATAATGTTGTGTCAACTCTTGATATAAAACGATGGTCATATGAAAAGACAACCAGTGGCAGTCAACCATTGACTTGTAGCTCAATTGATATTTGAGGGGAAGTGAAGATTCGGCGTTGAAAGCCACATATCTCAAGTTATCCCTATACCAGGTTTTATCACAGTGTGCATTCGGACGACGGGTTTTACCCGGAATTGGAGATGGTGAGCTTGTGCTAACCAGCGTTGTCTGTGATCGTAAGCATATGTAGTCGTCTTTTACCATTATATTACCTTTAGTAGCCGGGTTTTTATTCTTTAGCTAATAAAAAAATTAAAAGACAACTAAAACCAGTGTTAGACAACAACACACATAAATGTACAAATTATCGATGTTGCATATCTAAAAGTTTGTATGTCATATACTTTAAAGATTATTCTCATAATCAACGTTAGAACAACAACTCAACAGAAAACCACTTTAGTTAGTAGAAAAGATAACATCCATCACAAGAATACCATCTGTTCAGTACCTATTATCCAAATAGAAAATTTTTAAGTAGTATCGGCTAGTTAATCGTATACAATCAAGCAATGGTATCCATTAGATTTATTCTTTTGTGGCATGTATTAGATAAGGACATGTATAAATGTTCAAATCGATCATCTCTCTAATCGAAAATCTAAAAGTTTGTATCGCCTTGCTTCATTGATGCTTCTCGTAATTAATCGGCAATTGACACTAAAGCAATGTTTCAAAAGAAACTTACGTAATTAATATTTTGTTATCTATTTAATTACTGTTAACCGTAAAAGATGGAGCATCAAACCTTTTGTAGTTTTGTGCCTCTTGAAACAAACAATTAAAGCCAGCGTTAGGTAAGGACATGTATAAGTATGTTTTGGCCCATATGCATTAAAGACATGATGAACAAAAACCCTCATGTTGTGCTTGAGTTAAGAGAGTACAAGATTGAAAAGGAGAGAAACATAATTAAAGAGAAAAATTAATGCAATATTGCGAAGACAAAAGTTCAAATACAAATAAAGTTAACGTACTAAACGTACGAATAGCATAAAAAGACAGAAACATGTGGAGGCATTTTCGTAATTATCAGTAAATATCAAAATTACTCTACAAATGATCCTGTAGAGTAATTTTGATCTTTTTTGTAGAGTAATTTTGTAAAATGTTCTTTTAGAGTAATTTTGATCTTCTAGGGTAGTTATCAAAATTATTCTACAAATGTATCAAAATTACCCTGTATGAAAATTACTTTTACAAATAAATCAAAATTACTCTACAACTTTATTAAACAACATACAATTCAAAATTACTCTACAAATGATCCTGTAAAGTAATTTTGATCTTATAGAGTAATTTTATAAAATAATCCTGTATAGAAATTTTAATCTTGTAGAATTTTTTTTAGCATTTAACTATAAGGTTTAAATTTATGGTTTAGTTTTTAGAATTTTGATTTGGGTGGTGGGGGGGGGGGGGGGGGGGTTAGGTTTTTTTTGGAGGGAAGGGGGTGGGGGTTAGGTTTTTTTTTTTTTTTTTTGCTAAGATATAGTTTTTGATCAAAATTACTACAGGGCCAAAATTACTCTACAAGAAAATTTTACAAAATTACTTTACAGGATCAAAATTACTCAACAGTATCATTTGTAGAGTAATTTTGATAATTACCCTACAAACTGATAATTACAAAAATGTCAACGCATTTTTTGTCTTTTTCATGTTATTCGTACGTTTAGTAAGATAACTTTATTTGTACATGAACTTTCCCAATATTGCGATAATAACAAGATTATATTACAACCATTCGAACACATACTTGCTCATCCTACATCTTGTTTCTTTCAAAGACTATCTTTTGTGAAGTTAATTTTACATGCCACTCTATTCGATTAAAACACGAAACTAATAAACACCCTTGATCTCCCTTCTCCATCGTCTACACATGTTTTTGACGGATGACTTTAACACAACCAAAGTCGCATACTATGTAAGAGAATATTGATCAAAAACTTATAGATTACATGGTTTATTGATAAGAACAACTATAAGGAAATGTATATTGGGCATTTAGTTGTACATAAATATCGTATTGCAAACTAGCAATTAAAAATACACTCCAATCACATGCTTACCTAATTCAAATGAATGGCTTTAAAATTGTGTGAGCTAACTTACTAGAGAGAGAGAGGGATTCCATATTAGAAAGAGGGAAATTACTTGCATTCTTGTGGTCCATATACATACAATATAGATTGGTACCCTACAAAATTCATTAAAATTCAATTTTGATGCTTTTTTCCCAGGGAAATAATTATACATATTTAAAAGCTAGAAGTATTCATAATTTTTACATTATTAATCATTATTTAGATCTCAATAATTAATTTCCTTTATGAATGATGACAGATATTTTTCTGTTTTGTTTTTCTCATTTGACATCAAATAAAGGGAACCCATAACCAATTTACTATAAATTCATACATACCTCCAAGTTAGATAACAAAATTGATAAATTAAAATATAAATTAAACAAGAGTACAAACATCCAATAAACAATCCAATTCCAGTAGTTACAGACTTCTAAATACAACATATATCTGTCTATGTGTGTGCAGAGAGAGAGAGAGAGAGAGAGAGAGACATAGCAGAATAGAAACACCAAAGAAACCTTTGGCCATGTCGATCAATGAATCAATAATTATTTCACCTGCAATTTAAGAAAATCAAAGTCAAAGATTATTAATTTATATCATAAAGAAACAAATTAAATAACAAGAAAAAAAAACAGTCAAATAGTGATTTCAAAACATGACTGCAAATAAAAAATTTAAACCTTCCAAGTCTTGATAGGGATGTTGGTTATTCGGTCTCAAACAAATTAAACCAAAAACCAACTCTATCCTGTTTAAAACCGTACCGAATTACATATTTGGTTTTCAGCGCAGGGTGTTCAGTTTCGGAAATTTTAATAAACCGAACCAATAAACACCCCTACGTCTTTATGTATACTCTAGAATTCATATCAAACATATAGAACTAACATAAATCAAAAGCACACCTACATAAGAAAATCAAGCAGAAATTTTAGATAATTAAAGATCAAGAAAATGAAACAAAAATCAAGATATAATGCAACTTTCTTGGTTCTTCTGGTTTGATCCTGTCTCTATCTTCCCACAGCTTTATTGAACCGCAAAGACTATATGATAAAACACAGATCTGATAGATCAAAACCCATGCAGTTCAAGAAAGCCGTGGAAGAATAGAAAGAGGACCATTTTTATGGCTGTTTTGCAGATCTACAAAGTTTGTTGCTGGTATTTTTTCATCGAAACCCTAATTAGGGTTTATGAAACAGACAGTTTGCAGAGAAAAGAGAGGAGGTTGCAGGCTGTAGAAGAGAGGAGGGGCAGGTATTTATAGGAGAATAGACTTCTTTTTACCATCAATCCCGAGAAGAATATAGGGTATAATGAAACTCATGATACCCCACTTTTTTTAGTTTTTACTAACCACTTTATTTTTGTTATTTTATTTTATTTATTTATTTATTTGTTGTGAATCCATGTATTTTTGAAATGTGGATGCAAACTTTAATATCCTATTGATTCTTGATTGTTTCACTTTATCATGTTATCATATATTTTATATGTTTTTTCATCATGTTATCATATTTTTTTTTCAATAAATAAATCTTTTTTATTGCAATTACCAGGGCAAAATTAAAATTAGAAGATTTATAGGTATTATTAAATACGTTTAATACTCAGTTGAAACAGATAATTTATCTCGTTTAATGATAATAAACACGTTTAATAGTATTTATCACAAGAGTTTTGATTTTGGGAGTTTCCACTAGAGCTTTCAACTATGTATATAGTACTAATATATCTTTTATGTAATTTTTTATTTGCACGGCGTTCCTATGTATAAAGATCCATTTTACAAACACATATTTATGGTCATATATAACAGAATGAAAAAAGAAGTCTCCCAGCCGGTGAGAAAGAAGATGAACAGTCACCTTCATCCTAAATCGATTTGATTCCGGTTTTATGTAACAACCCTGTCATTGTGTGGTTGGATTCTCCTCCAACTGTGTGATTTTTGGGTCTGGTCGTATTTAGATTTCTGTGAGCAAGGTTCCGTGGGTTTCCTTGGCCAAGTCCAGTCTTTGATTGCTTAGTAGGTCTATAATTGATCGCAGCTATCTAGATAGTTCAGCTAGATCGATACGAATCGTATTAACCTCTTAAAATTCCGCGTGTTTGGTCAAATGGAAAGAGAAGAGGGAGAGATTGAAAACTCTGGTGAGAATACGAATCAACACGGTAAGCATCAAAGTGAAGAACAAGAGAAGGAAAAGGCGATAACTTTCTATATCTCAAACATACACCCTCACATCTCCGATGGCGAGTTATGGACTGAATGTAGAAATTACGGCCAAATCGTAGACGCTTACATAGCGAAGAAACTGGATAAAAGGGGACAGCGATTCGGTTTCCTGAGATTTGTGAAGATTACAAACGCCGACAAGATGGTAAAGGCCTTAAACCAGATAAGTTTCTATGGTTGGAGAATTAGAGCAAATGTGGCAAGATTTGTGAAGATTGTGAAAAACGAGAAGGCCAACAAAGGAAAGAGATGCATGGAAAAGTCGGAGTTACAAGCAAACAACGAGAACAACAGGCCGGTGGCAAAGGAAAGCACATTCTTGAAAAAAGGGTTGACCTAGGCAGGAGTGGTGGCTGGAAAATAGATACAACAGGAGGAAGAAAGATGGCTTACCTTTGGGAATGACTCAAACGCCTACGTAAACTGGAGAGGGAAATCAATGCTGGGAGAACTTCAAATGCTGGAACAACTTAGAGAAGTTAAAACGATGAGGAAGCAGTTAGGCCTTAGGGATGACCAAGTGAGATACGTTGGGGGTTTGAATGTGTTAATAGTTTTTGATACAGAGGTAGACATGGAGAACTAGATGGCAAAAGATGAAGAAGTTAGGGAATATTGGTTCAGTAGTCGGAAAAAATGGAACGGGGAGAATATCCCGTTTCAAAGAGTAGCATGGCTTAGAAATAGGGGTGTCTCAATGCAATTATGGATTGATGGGGGTGTTTAACTGTATTGGTGAAAAGTTCGGAACAGTTGTAAGACAATCAGTTGCAGACGAAAAAGATCTCAGCTTCAACTATGATATAGTCGGCGTCTTGGTAAATCATGGTGCTACGATAAATGAGAAAATCACAATAAGATGGAAGCATCTCCTGTATGAAGTATGGGTAACGGAGTCTAATCAATTCTGGGATCCGGATTTTGTAACATAACTAGACACGAATGCGGAACAAACACAAGTAAAACCTACTCCACTGACCCGATCCGATGAAGAACACTCGGCGATGAAGATGGATATTGGTAACGAGGAAGAGAAACGGCCGAAACCAGAAAAGAACCCGCCAGTAATTGGTGTGGGCAACGATGCAGTAAGCGAAGGAAGATGAAACGTCGACAATAAGGAAAACGAGGCGTCAGATAAGTCAAATGAAGAGTCACCGCTGAAGGAGACGAATTACCAGGTAAATGCTTTAAATTCGGAATTAAATCTGGGTGGTGGCGAGTCACAAGAGGCAAACTTGCCTAACTCAGAAAAGGAGAAATTGCAAAGTAATGACGGGCCCAATGGTCAAACAGGGAGTGAGTTAAATGGGCCAAGAATAAAAGCCTATAAAAAAAAGAGGAGCAACCTCGCTAAAGCCCATTACGCAAGTTTGAAACCCAATGCTGATATTGGTAAAGGTAAAATACCATACCTTAATGTCGAGTTGTCCGATGAATCAAGATTAAGACCCAAAAGGAGGAATCTGAGTAAAAGGGGCATGGTGAACAGGAGGAGAAACAAGATAAGGATAAGACTATTTGAGGAAGAATTGAGGATCTGGAGCAAACTGGAGGTGGCTTGGATGACGATTTAGAATCTGATTGGGAAGAAAGTTCAAATCCAGAAGAGGCGCAGATGGGTACAAAGATACCAGAAACACAGGTCACGAGTGTACAGAACGATAACAATGAGGTGGAGGTTGACAGCGAAGCCAGGGCCACAACGAACTTTGGAGCAAAAATAGGGATCGATCTATCAAGAGTACAGAGTTTGGTAAAGGCGGCCATTTTAGAAGATCAGGTGGATGTAAGGTTACAAGGAATTTTGCTTCCCTAAATATTAAAGGTGCAGGAGGGGCTGGGAAAGCGTCAGGGGTAAGAGGCCTTCTTTCGAAATTCAATTTATCATTCATAGCTTTACAGGAGACTCAGTTCAGGAATTTACCTGAAAGCAAGATTAGAAAATTTTGGGATAACTCGAAGGTTGAATTCTCAAAGGTGGATGCGGACGGTAGATCTGGAGGTTTATTATCATTGTGGAGCCCAGGTATGTTTAAGAAAGAGTTGGAAATAAAAAATCAAAACTTTCTACTAGTAAAGGGCTGAGTCACCGGGGATGATGATGATTTGGTTATTGTAAATATGTATGGCTCAACGGTATTAGCTAATAGGAGGAGAATGTGGGATGAATTGTTATCTATAAAAAACGCAATAATTGGGCATTGGATAATGATAGGTGACTTCAACGAAGTCAGAATACCAGAAGATAGATTTAATTCAGTTTTTGACGCAAATGGAGCTCTGTGTTTTAACAACTTTATCAGCAGTGGAGGTTTTCAGGAATATAATATGGGGTTTATGAAATACACATTCTTATCTGGAGATGGTGCAAGTCTGAGCAAGCTAGATCGAGCGTTGGTATGTGTAAATTTCATAGGGAAGTGGCTAAACGCAACTTTATTGGCATTAAACAGGGAGATTTCAGACCACATCCCAATCACCTTCACGACAGTTAACAACAGCTTTGGACCATCTCCGTTTAAACTATTTAATAGTTGGTTTACACTAAACGGGTTCGATGATGCGGTGAGAAAAGGTTTGGAAAAAACATGCGATTCAAGATTCAGTGATGAAGTGTTGCCTATGAAATTAAAGGCGGTAAGAGACGAACTAAAAGCTTAGCGAAAATGGAAAAAAGAAGAAGATGAAAAAGAACTGACAGTAGCGCAAAACAAATTGAAAACCCTGGATGGACAGGCGGAAAACAAATTACTAACAGAGTCAGAATTTATATCCTGGCAAGATTGCAAGAAAATAATAAGAGAATGGCGTAATGTTCAGGCCATGGATATGCAACAGAAGGCACGATCACATTGGGTGGGATTAGGCGACGAAAACACAAGTTACTTCCATGCAATTGTGAATAGTCATGTGGCCAGGAACAGGATTAGCGGCTTATGGATAGAAGGGGTTTGGGTAGCGAATCCAAACGTCATAAAGGATCAATTTATGAAGACCTTCCAAACAAAATTCAAAGAACCGGTAAGTGTTATACCTAGAATTGGCCCAAATGGTTTCAAACGGTTGAACACAAATCAAGCTACGGGTCTAATGTCACCATTCACTACGGAGGAAGTTCGTAAGGCCATCTAGGAGTGTGGTGTAAATAAGGCCCCCGGCCCCGATGGAATTACGCTCAACCTGATAAAGACATATTGCGAAGAGGTAAAGGAGCCAATAATGTAGGTTATGTCACAGTTTTTTACACATGGATCAATCCATCATACTTGCGGAGCTTCGTTCATTGCAATCATCCCAAAGGTAACGGACCCTATGACTTTTTGAGACTTTAGGCCGATATCATTAATCGGTGTAGTAATAAAATTATATCTAAAGTATTAGCAAATAAAATGAAGAGGGTTATAAAAAGTGTGGTATCTAATGTCCAGTGGCCTTTGTGTCAGAAAGAAACGTAGTCGATGGCCCATTGGTAATTAACGAAGTAGTGGGGTGGGCAAAAAAGACAAAACGTAGGATTTTTGTGTTCAAAGCAGATATCGAGAAAGCTTATGATACACTAAATTGGAAAATTTTAATCTCTATATTAACACATATGGGGTTTCCACCAAAATGGAGGAATTGGGTAATGGGTATCCTGTTTGCGGGAAGAGGATCAATATTAGTGAATGGGTCCCTAATAGGAGAGTTCCAATATAAAAGAGGATTGAGGCAATGCGATCCTCTATCCCCTTTTTTGTTCATTGTGGCAATGGAAGCACTACACATCATGATGGAAAGGGCGAAAAATATTAACGAGTTTTCGGGCTTAAAACTACCAAATAGCAGGCCATATTTAACCAATATGTTATTTGCGGATGATTCAATTTTTTTGGGGGAATGGGAGGAGAACAATGTAAAAATTTAAAGAGAATACTTAGAATCTTCTATCTTAAATCGGCCCTGAAGGTAAATCCACGAAAAAGTCAAATATTTGGAGTTGGTACCTCCGAGGGGGAAGTCACGCACATGGTATCGGTCTTTACGTGTAAGGCCGGGAAACTACCATTTATTTATCACGGTTTAAAAGTAGGCGCAAATATGAATAGAGTAGTACATTGGAAGGAGATAATAGATACGTTTAATAAAAGACTATCTAGTTGGAAGGCCAGGAATTTATCCTTTGTGGGCAGGGTAGTACTGGTGCTTGGGAGCCTACCAAACTACTACTTGTCCCTTTACAAGTGCTTGGCAAATGTGTTGAAGATACTCGAAGGGATCAGAAGAAAGTTTATATGGGGAGGGTACAGTGTGAATAACAAAATTAAGTGGGTTAAATTGGAAAGAGTGGTAGCATCAAGAGACTTCGGTGGCCCCGGCATTAGTAACATAGAAGATCTAAATTTGGCTCTATTGCTAAAGTGGTGGTGGAGGCTGAAGATGGAACCAGAAAGTTTTATAGGCAAGAACAATAAAGTCGCTGCATCAAAGCCAAAGAAACATAGCATTTGTTCCGGTAAAAAGATTACTATCAGGAGTATGGAAGAACATAGGCGAGACTGACAAGGAATTCTTAAAATATAATGTTGACGTTAACTCAAGTTTAAGAAGTAACGTTGGAGTGGGGGGAAAACGTTGTTCTGGATAGATACGTGGATCGAGAATGAACCGTTAAGAAAGCAATTTCCAAATTTGTTTCAATTAGCAACAAATAAAAAGGCAAGAATAGTCGAATGTTATCGGCTAAATAACGGATGCAAAGTGTGGGATTGGGCATGGATGAGAGCACCAAATAGCGAGGAAGAAAAGAATGAGATGAAAGAGTTGGTGGATAGGCTACAACAAAGTCCAATAACACCGAACTATGATGTTTGGTTCTGGAGCGGGTCCGATCAAAATGGGTTCCTAGTGAAGGATGTGAGATTATTGCTAAGCCAACAAATGGATTTAAATGAACCAGCTTTCGACTTTGTATGGAATAATTGGGCAACTAAAAAAAAGTCTAATGTTTGTTTGGAGAGCTATTGAGGAGAGAATTCCAACGGCAACTGCTCTTTGACATAGAGGCATGAATTTGTCTGAAACGATTTGCAAAAGTTGTGGTGCAGCGGAGGAATCAGCTGCCCATGTCTTACTGCAATGCAACTTCGCAAAACGGGTCTGGGAAAAAATAACAATGTGGATTAGGATACCTATGGTTAATACCGATGGTAACCTAAAAGAATTATTATCGGAACTGAACGAGATGAACCGCAACCAAGATGAGAAAAGTGATACACGCAATAGCTATCCAAACAATGTGGTCTCTTTGGAAACTCAGGAATGAGAAGATCTTCGGCGATAGACAAGGCACGGTACAAATGATTGTAGCGACCATAAAGGAGGCAACCCTTCAAGGAATGAGGATGAGATCAACTTATAAAAGCATTACACAACAAGAGTGGTGGGATTTTAATGTAAGTTGGTAATGAATATAGTAAACTAGTTTTCTGTTTTGATTGTTTGTTTGTTTTGTATTGTTTTTGGATGTAATGGGTTGCCAGCTCCTGGTTGGTAGTTCATATTTTGACGGATTAATAAAAGGGTTTCGTTTGCTATTAAAAAATATAACAGAATGAAAACCCTCGGGACTCCCTAGGACCAATAATGTATATCAAACACATCATTGTTGATCGAGACATACGCATAAACAAGAGATAAACAAGAAGTAGAAAACTCTTTATTGTTAGAACAAACACAGATTACACACCTACTTCTAGACATTCTAGACACTTGTCCTGGACACGTAGTCCTAAACACACAGTTTACACATACACGCACTACATTATCTCTCAGTGCATTTCAATAGTTAAATGAAATATTACACAAACACTCCTATTTATAGGCTATGCGTGCTAAACTCTATAATTTAGCTAAACTTGCTAATTTAGATAAAATTGCTAATTTAGCTAAACCCTTAAATTTAGCTTAACATGTTAATTTAGCTAAACCCTACGATTTAGCTAAACTTGCTAATGTTTAAACCCGCTAACACTATAGTGTGTTTAGCCATAAGCCTGCTAAAATTTGTAGATTTGATAGAATTTCGTAGCAACAATTACTGTTATGGGTGGAATTCTGAGTCCATATCCAGAAGTTATATCTTGATTTTATGATATCTGATTATGATCAGGATACCGGATCAGGATATAGGTAACATCCTGCTGTGGTATACTGGCAGTTACTAATTATTTACTTAAATGTCATGGCTGCAGGATCATAACGTTTACATGGACTCATTCTCCTGAAGACTCGCTCTAATTAGTTGGAAAATGAACGTTGATGTCGGAAGAACAAGTCTCCAACGTTCCAAAGAGAATATTCTGGAGCATCCCAAATTTATAGGAGAACTTGTTTGATATTTGTAACTATAAATAGGAGTGCCAGATCGTAGAAACACTTCACTTCACACACAGCTCCCGAACTCTCATACATTTCTCTTGTTATCGCACACTAACACTCAACACTAGCAATCTTTGTAACACTTAGTAGCGATCTGAGCATTATCCTGAACTGTATCCTGAATATTCAAGCAATAAGAAGAACAAAGCAGCCGACGATTTTCAGCTCCCGAGGTTTTGTGCCGGAGATCTAGATTGATCAAGGGCTTTCCTCGTATATCCTGTGTCCACTTTTACTTTTTCAACTCTTTGTTTGATTATTGGAATAGTTTCATATCCTGAGGCTATATCCTGAAACTATTTTTGTAAACGAACAAACCAACGTATTTTTCACAAGCATTGCTAGCACACTAACTCACAAACTAATTTGATCACATAATTGCTTCGGTAAATTTTGACCAAAACAATTTAGCGCCCACCGTGGGGCAAGTGGTGGTATATCTACTAAAATCTTTGTTAAAATCACTACTCAGCTTTTTGTTTTCAAAACTTTTTACACAACTATTTTCAATGCTTCGAAATCAAACACGAGCTCTTCTTCCATGCCTGCTACAACCTTTGTCACAACCGGTTCAGTGCTTCCACCACCTCCACAAATGCAAGCTTCTTCTCAAGTTCAAGCTCCTCCAAGGAGGGTTGAAACTCATATATCCCGAGACACTCTTCCTCCTCAGAATGTCCACTGATCTGGTGTCACAGGGAGAACTCCTATTATGGCTTCTAATGATGAAATTTTAACTTTGTTTGGTAGTATACATGATCAGATGAAGCAACAGCAGGAGACTAACCAGATAATAATGAGAGAAATACAACTTTTAAAGTCCAACTCCAAGAGACCTGCTGAGGATACTGTCACTCCCTTTTAGCCCCGGGCACTCAACTTTGGTTCAGCAGTGTATACTGAGGATAATCAGGGCAATGTCATACCAAGCCATTCCCAGAGCAATGCTCCTAAGATACCCTCAACAGCTAGGATATCAACTGTGAGGGGCCCAGGATATGCTCCAGGATATGGCCAGAATCATCAAGGTGGTAAATTTTCTAATAATGTTAATACTCTTGCTACTAACAATCTTGGATCTTCGTAGGATACAGGTGTGACGTCGGCACTTTCTAGAGAGCTTCAGAACTTGAAAGATATGATATCGAGTGTACCTTGGGTGGTACAATCCATACAGGAAGTATCCCAGAACAGTCACATGATATACCGGTTTGCATATCCTCTCTGTGATGCTGAAATCCCAAAAAGATTCCAAACCCCCAATATGAAGCTTTATGACGGGACCACGGATCTTGAGGAACATATTACTCAGTATAGGGACAGGATGGAGATTAACCCTATTCTGCAGGATCTTAAGGAAGCATGCCTTTGCAAGGGCTTCGGCTCTACTCTAACAGGACCAGCCTTGAAGTGGCTCTTAAACGTCCCACCTCATTCAATTACATCATTTGCTCATTTGGTTAATTTGTTTAACAGTTAATTTTCTTGCAGTAGAAGCTTTGAAAAACTAACAAATGACCTCTACAGGATAACTCACGGTCCTCAAGAATCCTTAAGGGATTACGTGAACAAGTTCACCAGGGAATCCTTGGATATCCCACACCTTGACATTGCTACAACTGTGCAAGCATTCAAGATGGGATTACAGAAGGATTCCCAATTTTATTAGGATCTTGTGATTAATCCTTGCAGGAACCTAGATGAAGCTCAGAATAGGGCTTTGAGATATATCAGGCTTGAAGACGACATGAAAATGCAAGATAGGATGAATTCTTCCTCGATATACGAATCAACGTACAGGAAATCAGAATACTCATACAAACCATACCGCTCTAGCCCGTATGGTAAAAATGTATAACAACGCTCTTAAAACCCTTAACGTAACCCTAAATGTCCTAAAATATACCCTGTATGCGAGAAACGGGCCGGGAATGCCCTTATATTTATAAAAATCAAGAAATACAAAATTTGGGAGTCGCACGTGGGGCGCGACCCCCTTAGCTATGTGTGTCCCGGGGCGCGAGGCCCAGTAACTTGCCGGACAAACAATACCGCCACGTGTCAACACACGGCAAGGCTATACTCGATGACTAAACAACCCTAAACCCAAGTTTACGCTCTCGCGGGCCGTAAGAGATTTAGAAGTGGGCTTCGCGGGCCACGAGCCGCCTTCCGTCAAGCCTATAAATAGAGGCTTCAGGCTTCATTTGATATTCGTTCAAAATTCGAATTCTCTCTCAAACTTTCTGTTAGTATAAATTATACTCGGGTATTATACCGCTTTAAAGTGAAGCTCTGCCTCGTTGTAAGTATTATAACCCTGCTGTTACCCTACACGATTGATCTAGGGCTCCGTAACGCATGTCAAGGCTCTGCCTGACTCAGTCGTTGGAGTTCTGTCTCGTGTTACACCCGATTGATCTAGGACTCCCTAATGCATGTCAAGGCTCTGCCTGACTCAGTCATTGGAGTTCTGTCTCGAGTTGTACGGTTAATATGATTTAGGTTATTTTACTAACACGTGTGCATTGTTTAATTTTAATAGATAATAACCAGGAGATACACCAGGAAGCTTTAGTATCACGTAAGTCAACAATGTGAGTACATTTCTCTTTTATAAACACTTTTTGTGAGTCAAATTGTTTTACCAAAACCTCAAATGTTTTCAAATACAATTACAATGATTAAGTCTATGTAATTCTACAATTTCTGCCAGTATTATGGGGTTTGTATACAGTACTTGATAACCTTCACAATTGGGCACAGGTATCCAATGTGTGATATGTCCATAGTCACAGATCCGTCGAGTGACACGTACTGAACGAGTAATTGTGTAAATATAAACATTGTAATCGCCCTTAATACTGTAATGTGTAACAACTGATTCTTTAGAAAATGGAATGTACTTGCCAGTATTTCTTGCTGATAAAATGTTTTTAAAACGTGTTTCAGGTAACAAAATGTGAAAGCCAATATAAGCCAGCTGGAGAGTACTGAAGGCTTGGAAAAGTGGCTATAAAAGTTACCAAAATAAAAAAAGAGTTTTTGTTTTCAATAATTAGGGTTCATCCCTACAAATGTATTGTCAAATGAACTTGGGTTTTATCCCAATGATTTGTTATAAAAAGTTTGGTATTTAACTCTAATAAAAATATTTTCTAACTACGGTCCTGACGTCTCATTTCCACTGCCAAATTAATAAACACCGATACCACCAGCTCTGAGTCTCGCGGCACCCGCTCCCGAGCAGGGTCGGGGTTGTGACAGGAGGTGGTATCAGAGCTACAGCCACTGGTTTAAGCCAAAGAAGTGTTCAGCTGACACTTAAATTCTGTGTTAGGAAATAACTTATGTGATTATGTGTAAATATTGTTTTGTGTTATTTGACTATTTGTTAGTTCACAGTATGAGTGAGCAAGGTACTTCGGACGCTTATCGTCACTTAGCTAGTTCACCAAAAGATGAAGGGACATCATCACAACCAAATCTCTCAGGGTACTCAGCCGATACTGAGAAAGGGATATTTATTTTTAAGGCACAGTCTGAGGAACCCTTCACTTCTAAAAAGAGAGGTTGGTTTAATAGAGGAGCACATGAGAGAAGAAAGACGATGAAGAAATTACAACAACAAAGAGCGATAGTCAGAGCTAATAAGGAAGTGAATACACAAACTCAGGAAACAGTCAATAGGCCAACTTGGGAAGAGGAATTAGATAGACAGTTGGCATATTTCCATATGTTAGCCACTACAGCAGTAGACGCTAACCTAAACCAAATAGCTGAACCACCACTGTTACCTTTATTCCCAGACCAACAAATGTTAGAACCCGAACAGGAAGACCAGTTTCCAATTCCAGATGTAGATACCTATGAGATTCCCAGAATTCCCCCCACCAAACCCCATAGCTCAGTACACTGACCTTAACCCTTTAGATCCCTTTTTCGAACAACGACTGGTGGAAACAGAGTGTGATACACAATCCGTACCCTTATGGACACCCTATCCCTCGACGCCCTGATCCAGTACCAGCACCCATTCCATCTATAAGCCAAGAAAAAGTTGGAAGAACTTCGCTCATATGGTGACTAATTAGTGGAAGAAGGGGATAGAATTCGTCAAACAGGAGAAAAGCTTATGTGGAAGCATGTCGAGCACGATATACATGATTGGATACATGATACTTAGAAAATGCCTAGATATATGTGTAATTTTGTTTTTTGAAAAAAAATAGATAGATAGACTAAAAGAGATGCGGATGCATAACTACTAGTATATTTTATTTTCAGTTGTAGTATGTAACCGATGCATATATATATATAGAAAGAGTAAAAGTCGCAATGTTCGACGTTTTTGATCAATTTGTTTGTGTGATTGTGTATAAATATTTGTATTAAATTTTATTCTGTGATAATTTATATCTGATAAAATGTTCACAATTCAGATGGACAACGAAGTAAATCAGGAAAATCAGAATAATGAGAATAACGGAAACCAAATAGATAACAGTGCCATCCAACATATAGTAGCACAAGGAATTATAGATGTTCTGCCTTATATTATCAAGACTGTTAAAGAAGCATAAAATAATAAATCTGTAAATGGAAGTAAACGCCAACACACTGAGCCAAGTCACAGTGTGAACGATAATAACGGACCTATAATCCAAGCTCCAATTCCTAAAAGAAGAAGAACCGTCTCTTACGGTTGTTCTTATAAAGAATTCTTGGTCTGCAAACCAATAGAATTCTCAGGCAATGAAGGAGCCATTGCAGCCTTACGTTGGACAGAAAAGACAGAAGCAGTCATAAAAATAAGTAAATGTGCAGCCTTAGAATGGTGGAATGTTATTCTCCAGTCTAGGGGAAGTGACAGAGTTTTTAATATGGAATGGACCAGCTTTAAGGAAATGGTTGAAAGAAAATTCTGTCCTCCTAATGAAAAGGAACAAATAGCCAATAAGTTCATAAAGACTGCAGAGGTTACACTACCATATTCTTCGAATATGCTAGGATAGTACCAACCTTAGTCTCACCCGAATCAGTGTTAATCTCCCGTTATATTTGGGGATTAATTAGTGAGATTAGACACGTAGTCAAGGCAGCTAGACCACAAACCATAGAAGAAGCAGTAGAACTAGCCAATATCCTGACTGATGAATTGGTACGCACCCAAGAGGAAAACCAGAGAAAGAACCTAGCTCAAAAGCTTACCCAGGAATTTCGTTTTGGTAATTCCTACCGTGGAAAAGGAACAGGTTCTTCTTCACCCTACTTCAAGTTTTGTAAAATGAAGCACTCAGGAAAGTGTGCTGTATCCTGTAACTTTTGAAAGTACCCAGGACATATGGAAGAAGATTGTAGGAGAAAGGCTAGTGCCAGAATATGCTACAATTGTGGAGAGGCTGGTCACATCAAACCAAACTGTCCGAAACTAGCTCTTGCAGCAACTAACAAAGCTAAGACAACTGAAGGACCTAAGAAAATGCCAGAGTGTTTGTTCTGACAGCTGAGGAAGCCAAGATAATTCTGGATGTGATTGCCGGTACGTTCTTAGTTAATAATATATTTGCCAAAGTATTATTTGACTCTGGTGCAAACCAAAGTTTTATCAATACTTCTTTCAAAAACTTTCTCGACCAACCCTTAACCAAACTTCAACAAGATTGCCTGGTAGAGACAGCAAACGGAGAATCTGTTAAGATAATTGAAATCTTGCCGGGAGCAAGAATAGAAATTTTGAATCATAACTTTTCAGCTAACCTTTATCCAATGAATGTAGCCGGATCCGATGTTGTATTAGGAATGGATTGGTTGGTAGCCAATCGTGCCAGTATTTTATGTGATTAAAAGTCAGTACAAGTAAGTACACCAACAGGTGAAAAGATCACAATCAAAGGAGATAAGCCAACCAGGTCGACAAAATTCATCTCTGTGATGAAAGCTGCAAGTTATGAAAGGAAAGGAGGAGTAGTATATATGATTTCTGTAATCATCAATACTAAGGGAAAAGAATAAAAAGATATTTCTGTAATATCTAAATTCTCAGACGTCTTTCTGGAAGAGTTACCTGGATTATCGCCTGATAGAGAGGTTGAATTTAGGATTCACCTAATACCAGGAACGTCACCGATTGCCAAAGCACCATATCGATTAGCACCAACAGAGATGCAGGATCTGAAGAAACAATTGGACGAACTTCTTGATAAAGGTTTTATACAACCAAGTTCATCACCGTGGGGAGCACCGGTGTTGTTTGTTAAGAATAAAGACGGATCGATGCGTATGTGCATTGATTACCGAGAATTGAACAAGGTTACGATTAAGAATCGGTACCCACTATCGAGAATCGATGATCTGTTCGATCAACTTCAAAGAGCTCGATTCTTTTCTAAGATCGATTTACGCTCATGATATCATCTACTGAAAGTACAGGAAGAGGACATTCTTAAATCTGCTTTCAGAACAAGGTACGGTCATTATGAATTTACCGTCATGCCATTTGGTCTAACCAATGCCCCAGCCGCATTTATGGACATGATGAACAGGATATGTAAACCATACCTGGATAAATTCATAATTTTTAATGGATGATATTCTAATTCACTCTAAGAGTAAAGAGGAACATGCAGCGCATATGCATACACTTCTGACATTATTGAGAAAAGAGATGCTTTATTCTAAATTCTCAAAATGTGAATTTTGGTTACAAGAAGTGCAATTCCTTGAACATCTGGTTAATCATGAAGGAATTCATGTGGATCCCACAAAGATCAAGGCGATTACGAAATGGAAAGTCCTTGAGTCGCCAACAGAAGTAAGAAGTTTTCTTGGACTGGCAGGATATTATAGACGGTTTATCTAAGATTTCTCTAGAATAGCCATTCCATTAACCAAACTGACCTGGAAATCAGTTAAGTTTGAATGGGGACCAAAACAGGAAGAAGCTTTTAGGATTCTTAAGCAAAGGTTAACCAACGCACCAATACTCGCGTTACCAGAAGGAACTAAAGACTTTATAGTCTATTGTGATGCGTCTAAATTAGGATATGAATGTGTGTTGATGCATGATGTATTGCAAAATAAATCTCTTATTCGTGTAAAGTTTGTATAGTTTTCCTATATTTTTAGTTTACTTTTAGTTTGAATTTCGTTACTTTGATCAGATCTCGTTTTAAAGGTCGCTAATGCTGAAAATGTTGAAAAACGATGAAGAATGAGCTGAGTTTAAGAAGTTAGAATAATTTCTGAAATTTTGGGGAGTTGAAGCTGATAAAAAAATGAAGGAGTCTGTGAAAAATGGGTCGTGGCGTCGCGCCACGGCTACACATCATCATTGTCACGCTCCGCTATCATTTTAATATTATTTTCTGGCACATTAAGGCGTCGCGCTGCGCGACTGCATCAGGCTTTACCCGTCGCGCAACGCGGCGGGGTATCTGGGCGATTTTTATTCGTTAGAAATCAAGGGTTAGTATAAAAACTTAGGAAAATGATAACAAAAACTAGTTACGAATTGAGGAGTTTAGAGGTGAATTTCAGAGCATACTTTGAGCTGATCGGAGCGTTTTTTATCACTAGAATCATCAGTTTGAGTTCGGGACGAAGATTGAAGACTTGCACGTGTTTTCTAATTCCTTGTTTGTTGTTTTCTCTTTCGAAACTTGTAACGATGAATTCTTGCTTTGTTTTTTTTGTTTAATATGCTTGGCTAAACTTTTAAACCGCTAGACTATGATGAATGGATTGAAATAAAGTTTGAACCTTTTTCGTTAATTACATGTCTTTTATGGATTGATTGTGTATTTTAAAAGGTTTAGTTTATTAATTTTGTGTGTATGCGTACTTTAATTTGGTTAATTACTATCAATTGCTTCATGTGAATCTTGGTGGTTGTCTGCTACGGAATAGGTTCATGCTAGATCTTTGACCTCGTGTCTTTGACTTTTAGGGTGAATTGGCCAATAAACCTTAGAAGTGATAGTTAGTATTTAGTTAGATTTCAGTATTCTACTAGTCCTAATAGCTGGAAGGTACAAGGCTATTGGTAGGTCTTACCCGACGAATTGCTTTAGACAGTCTTTGGAAAAAGTCGTGCCTTAGTTGCCCCGTCGGTTTATTAGTCTATCAAGTTAAATTAAAAAACCTAAACTACCCTAGATCTATAATTGGAAAAGAGTAGGTCAGCATTAGGATACTTACACGATAATTAGATAACCGGATGGAAGTCTAATAACCGGTAGGATTAACGGCCTAGGTAGTGCCATAAGTTTCACCTCGAGAAGGGTTGAGGGGCTTAGTTGGTGTCTTAATAGGTTTAGTATCACAAGATCCCGGTTCCATAAAACATGCAGTTAATTTAATTGGTAAATTCTTAAAATCAATCTAGGATTCTAGTCTAGGTGGTCCTCTTTATCATCTGAGAACAGTCTTCGCAATAGTTCGTATTAGCTTAATTCTAGTTTAATAATTAGTTAAATAGATTTCCTTAGATTTTCAGTAACCCCCCCCCCCCCCCGCAAACAATTAAACAGCTTGAGTCGTGTCTGTCAGCTTCTGTTAGAGTCTAGTTAACGTGATTAATAGAGTCTCGTGGTTCGATATCCGGACTTCCTTAGGTTATACTACAGTGATCGGTACACTTGCCGATTGTGTGGTTTAGGTCGAGTCTAGATTTAAAGCTTTTTAGTGTCTTGCTTAGAGAGTCTAAAATAGTTAATTTTAATAGTCTGTTTAGCACACATCAATGCAACGTCAAAAGGTTATAGCTTATGCCTCTAGACAACTTAAGAAACATGAAGAGAATTATACAACTCATGATCTAGAGTTAGGAGCCATAGTATTTGCCCTTAAGATTTGGAGACACTATTTATATGGAAATAAATTCAATGTCATCACAGATCATAAGAGTTTAAGGTATATTTTTGGGCCAAAAAGAATTAAATATGAGACAGAGACGCTGGATGGTAGTTCTTAGTGATTATGATTGTGATATCCAGTATCATGCTGGGAAAGCAAATGTAGTAGCTGATGCTTTAAGTCGAAAGTATCATGAAAAGCAGAAACGAGTACGTTCTCTCAGATTAAATCTACAAGTAGACTTAAATCATCAAATTAGAGAGGTACGGGAAACATCATTCAAGGACGATGCTGAAGGTTTGAAAGGAATGATTAAGGAGTTAGAACAAGGAACAAATGGAATTTGGAAGTTCCATAAGAAAAGGATCTGGATACCTAAACAAGAAAACCTACGCCACAAAATTCTAGAAGAAGCTCATAAGTCTAAGTATACAATACACCCCGGAAGTGATAAGATGTATCAAGATCTAAGAAAGAATTTTTGGTGGATAGGAATGAAAAAGGATATAGCAAACTACGTTGCTAAATGTCTAACATGTTCACAAGTTAAAGCTGAGCATCAGAAACCCTCAGGATTATTGCAACAATTAGAAATGCCAATATAGAAACGGGAATTGATAACAATGGACTTTGTTACCAAATTACCCAGGACAAGAAATGGAAATGATACAATCTGGGTGATTGTTGACAGATTGACCAAATCTGCTCATTTCTTACCAATGAAGGAAACTTTCAGTATGGAACAGTTAGCCAAGCTATATGTTAATGAAATAGTTTCATTACATGGAATTCCTTTATCTATCGTATCTGATAGAGATAGTTGTTTTACTTCTCATTTTTGGACAAGTTTCCAAAAAGCAATTGGAACCATGTTAAACCTAAGCACAGTTTATCATCCTCAAATGGACGGGCAAAGCGAAAGGACAATACAAACAATGGAAGATATGCTTAGAGCCTGTGTGATTGATTTCGGAGGAAATTGGGAAGACCATTTACCATTAATAGAATTTTCATACAATAACAGCTATCATACTAGCATTAATGCTGCACCTTTTGAAGCACTTTATGGACGAAAGTGCCGAACTTCGGTCTGTTGGGCAGAGATTGGAGAAAAACAATTATCTGGACCAGAGATAGTGCAAGAAACAACGGATAAGATAATTCAAGTCAAGGAAAGACTAAAAGCAGCACGAGATCGTCAAAAGAGTTATGCAGATAACAGACGAAAACCTTTAGAATTTCAAGTAGGAGATAAGGTATTGTTAAAAGTCTCTCCATGGAAAGGAGTAGTCAGATTCATTAAAAGAGGAAAGCTAAGCCCCAGGTATGTTGGACCTTTTGAGATTATTAAAAGAATAGGACCCGTAGCCTATCAGCTACAACTGCCAGAGGAAATGGCAGGAATACATGATGTGTTTCATGTTTGCAATCTCAAAAAGTGCTTAGCAGACGAATCATTAGTGATACCTCTTAAGGACATAGAGGTAAATGAGAAACTTAAGTTTATCGAGAAACCCATTCAGATTGAAGATAAAAAGATCAAGAATCTCAAGCACATGAGACTAGTTCTGGTTAAAGAAAAATGGTATTCCAAGAGAGGACCAGAGTACACGTAGGAACTCGAGTCAGAGATGCAAAAGAAATACCCACACCTGTTCCAGTAGACCTCGAGGACGAGATATAAAACAAGGTGGGGAGGATATAAAAACCCCCTAGAACCCTTAACGTAATCCTAAATGTCCTAATTTATACCCCGTATGCGAGAAACGGACCCAGAATACCCTTATATTTATAAAAATCATGAAAAATAAAATTTGGGAGTCGCTCGCGGGGCGCGACCCCCTTAGCCATGTGTGTCGCGGGGCGCGAGGCCCTGTACCTTGCCGGACAAACAAAAGCGCCACGTGTCAACACGTGACAAGGCTATACTCGATGACTAAACAACCCTAAACACTACTCTACGCTCTCGCGGGCCGCGAGAGATTCAGAAGTGGGCTTCGCGAGCCGCGAGCCGCCTTCCGTCAAGCCTATAAATAGAGGCTTCAGGCTTCATTTGATATTCTTTCTTCGAATTCTCTCTCAAACTTTCTGTTAGTAGAAATTATACTCGGGTATTATACCCCTTTAAAGCGAAGCTCTGCCTTGTTGTTAGTATTATAACCTTGCTGTTACCCTACACGATCGATCTAGGGCTCCGTAACGCATGTCAAGGCTCTGCCTAACTCAGTCATTGGAGTTCTGTCTCGTGTTACACCCGATTGATCTAGGACTTCGTAATGCATATCAAGGCTATGCCTGACTTAGTCATTGAAGTTCTGTCTCGAGTTGTACGGTTAATATGATTTGGGTTATTTTACTAACACGTGTGCATTGTTTAGTTTTAATAGATAATAACCAGGAGATACACCAAGAAGCTTTAGTATCACCTAATTCAAGAATGTGAGTACATTTTTCTTTTATAAACACCTTTTGTGAGTCAAATTGTTTTACCAAAACCTCAAATGTTTTCAAATACAATTAGAGTGATTAAGTCTTTGTAATTCTACAATTGTTGCCAGTATTATGGGATTTGTATACAGTACTTGATAACCTTCACAATTGGGCACGGGTATCCAATGTGTGATATGACCATAGTCACAGATCCGTCGAGTGACACGTACTGAACGAGTAATTGTGTAGATATAAGCATTGTAATCACCCTTAATACTGTCATGTGTAAAAACTGATGCTTTACAAAATGGAATGTACTTGCCAGTATTTCTTTCTGATAAAATGCTTTTAAAATGTGTTTCAGGTAACAAAATGTGAAAGCCAATAGAAGCCAGCTGGAGAGCACTGAAGGCTTGGAAAAGTGGCTATAAAAGTTACCTAAGTAAAAAGGAGTTTTTGTTTTCAATAATTAGGGTTCATCCCTACAAATGTATTGTTAAATGAACTTGGGTTTTATCCCAATGATTTTTTATAAAAAAGTTTGGTGTTTAACTCTGATAAAAATATTTTCTAACTACATTCCTGATGTCTCATTTCCACTGCCAAATTAATAAACACTGATACCACCAGCTCTGAGTCTCGCGGCACCCGCTCGCGGGCAGGGGTCGGGGGTTACGACAAAATGACAGCAAGAAAGTGAATGTTGTTGAGGATGAAGATAGTGAAGAATATCCTGAATTATCAGAATATTGTTTTTCTGTTAATATCCTTGAACTGATGTATGCCATGCAGGGTTTAGGAGATAAAGCGAGGTGGCCAAGGAAGAACCAGCAAAAGGCCGATTGGAAGGATAAATCCAAGTGGTGTGCCTTCCATGAGGATTTTGGTCATGTGACGGAAGATTGCATAGCCCCGAGGAAGGAGATAAGCTACCTGCTGAGCAAGGGCTATTTGAAAGATCTTCTTGGTAGAAAGAAGAACAAGGGTTAAGTTACTGAGAAGGATCCTGAACGAGCAGCATCACCTCATCCAGAAGCCAAGATAATCAATTTCATATCCGGAGGATCCGATATATGCGGAATCTCATACTCTGCAGCTAAGAGACATGCCAAGGAGGCTAAGGCAGAAAGAGGGCACAGGCCAACGAGGATGACGACACTTACAATTGATAAAGTGATAACGTTTGACAGTGATGACCATGATAGCATTCAGGATCCTCATCAAGATGGTCTGGTAATCACTTTATATATTGCTAATCATTTTGTACGCAGGATACTGGTGGACAATGGCAGCTCGGTCAACATCATCCAGTTGGAAACCCCGAAGAGAATGAACATCCCACAAATGGAGATCACCTCAAAGTCCACTGTGCTTGTAGGATTCAGTGGAGAGGCAAAGAACACTGTTGGGGAGATAAAGCTACCCGTATATGTTGAAGGAGTGAATTCCATGCAACGATTCTGTGTCATGGATTCATTATCCTGCTATAATATTATATTATGCATGCCGTGGATTCACGATATGAAATCTGTGCCTTCAACCTATCATCAGTGTATCAAGATCCTTACTCCTTAGGGGGTAGTCAAAGGGGAAGGCAATCAACAGGAGGCGAAGGAATGTTATTCCTCTTCGATGAAAGCCTCAACAAAATCCAGAGTAGGAAAGCAATTAAAGATACAAGCCCAGGATACCGTGGAAGCTTCGGAGCAAGATATTAAGAAAATTATCCTGGATCAGGATAATCCAGATATCTCGGTGCTTGTAAGGGCTAATATCCCTCAGGATAATGAGAATCAGCTTACTAACTTTTTAAAATGAAGGAAGTCCACGTTTGCGTGGAAACATGAAGACATGACAGGTATATCAAAAGATATTATAACTCACAAGCTTGGAATTGACAGGTCTTTCAAGCTCGTTCAACAAAAGAGAAGGAAATTTGCTCCTGAAAGGAATGCAATTATACAAGAGGAGGTTGAATGATTATTGAAGTCCAAGATGATTAGGGAAGTCAAATTCCCCAAGTGGCTAGCAAACGTGGTGGTGGTTCAAAAGAAAAATGGGAAACGGAGAGTTTATGTAGATTATACAGACCTTAATAAAGCTTGTCCTAAAGACCCATTCCCATTACCTCATACAGATTCAATGGTAGATGCAACTGCCGGGCATGAAATGCTGACCTTCATGGATGCATCCTCAGGATTTCAACAAATCCAAATGGAGCCATCTGATCAGGAAGACACAACATTCATGACATCCACAGGTATATACTGTTATACTGCCATGCCTTTTGGTTTAAAAAATGCAGGCGCAACATACCAGAGGCTGGTCAGTATGATGTTTAAAGACAAACTGGGGGATACAATGGAGGTTTATATCGAGGATATGGTAGTGAAATCCATGAAAGTGGAGGATCACCTCCAAGATCTCGAGTGTGCCTTCAATATCCTCGACCAGTACAATATGAAACTGAATCCTGCTAAGTCCCATTTTGGAGTGGGGCAAGAAAATTTTTGGGATATATGGTGACCAAGAGGGGAATAGAAGCAAGTCCAGAACAGATTAAAGCTATCCTGGATCTCAAATCACCTTCCAACATGAAAGATGTGCAAAGGTTAACAAGACGAGTAGCGGCGTTGAACAGGTTCATATCAAGATCCTCAGAAAAATGCAAGTAATTCTACGATATCCTGAAGAAGAACAAAAAGTTTGACGAGGAGAAAGACACGAAGCTGCTCTACAAGAATTAAAGCAATATCTTTCAAGTGCACCTCTGCAGATAAAGCCTGGGGATACTGAACCCTTATCACTATATCTTGTAGTATCAGGGAATGCAGTAAGTGTTGTTCTAGTAAAGGATCATGAAGGTCAGCAATATCCTGTTTATTATGTCAGTAAAACTTTTGTTAGATGCTGAAAATAGATACTCACACTTAGAAAAATTGATATTAGCTCTAGTCATGGCATCAACTAAGCTTAGGCATTATTTTGAAACACATAGGATCCATATAAAACCAATTATCCTATTAAAAATGTGCTTAGGAAACCTGAAATGTCTGGTAGGATGGCTAAGTGGTCCGTAAAACTAAGTGCATATGATTTGGTATATGAACCTAGAAATGCTATAAAGTCTCAGGCTTTAGTAGACTTTTTGGCTGATTTTAGTAGTGATATTTAAAATGAAGCTGACCTAGAAGTTCAACAACTAGGTGAGAATTCCGGATCTTGGATATTGTATACCGATAGTGCATCTAACATAAGAGGTGTAGGATTATGGATACTACTAAAATTGCCATAGGGGGACATATTACCCCAGGCTATTAGATGTGAATTTCCTGCTACTAATAATGAAGCTGAGTATGATGCTTTGATAGAAGGATTAGAATTGGCTAAGAATCTGAATGCTAAATGTTTACAATTGTACGTTGATTCCCTATTGATTACTAACCATTTCAATGGATTTTATGCAGTCAAAGGTGAAAAGTTAGATGAATATCTTGAAATTGTTAAAAACTTAGCAGGATATTTCAAAAATTTTACACTTGAACAGGTACCAAGAGAAGAAAATACTGAAGCAGATGCTCTAGCAAATTTAGGACCTATTGTCAGAATACCGGAAGGAACGATACCAATACTACATATCCTGTATCCTGCGATGGAACACTTCAAATCTCAGGATAAGGAAGTAGCAAGTATTCAGGATCCTGGTGATGAATATCCTGAGGAGAACCCTGAATCCTGGATGGCTCCAATTGTGAAGTATCTTGAAAAAGGAGATATCCCAAAGGATGAAAATCCTAAGGCTTTCAGAATGAAGATATCCTTCTTTACTATTATAAATAATGTTTTGTATAAGAAATCCCTTGCAGGTCCGTACCTAAGGTTCTTGGAAGATCCTGAAACCAAGGAGGTACTTTAGGATATACACGAAGGAGATTGTGGTAACCATACTGGGGGGCAGATCTTTGTTCTCGAAGGTGTTGAGAACATGATACTACTAGCCGACCATGAGAAAGGATGATGCGGAATATGCTCGAAAATACGATGCATATCAAAGGCACAACAATATATTACATCAGCTTACTAAGCCATTATATCCTATTATATCCCCTTGGCCATTTAAGAAATGGGGGATGGATATAGTGGGGAAACTCCCAAAAGCTCTAGGAGGAAAAGTTTTAACGTTGGCAATGACAGATTATTTCTCCAAGTGGGTTGAAGCAGAAGCCTTTGTTCAGGTTAGGGATCAAGAAGTGGTATCCTTCATAAAAAGGAATATCCTGACGAGGTTTGGGGTACTAGCAGAGATAAATTGCGATAATGGCTCTCAATTCATCAGCAAAAGAACTACTGATTTTTGCAAAAGCTGGGGAATCAAGATGATCACGTCAACACCAGTGCATCCTCAAGCAAATGGACAGGAAGAATCCTCCAACAAGATAATTGTTAATAACTTAAAAAAGAGGTTAGGTTTCAAAAAAGGAAAGTGGGCAGAAGAACTACCATTTGTTCTATGGGCTGATAGAACAACTGTGAAGAATGCTACTGGGCAAACCCCATTTTCTTTGGTGTTCGAGGCAGAAGCAGTGATCCCAACGGAAAAGGTGATACCGACAACAAGATCAAGCCTACAAGATCCTAAATCAAATCCTGAAGCCTTATGTCAAGAACTAGATACTGTTGATGAGGCAATAGATGCAACAAAACTGAGGATGGCAGCATACCATCAGAAGCTAACCAAGTCATACAACAAGAATTTAAGAACTAGGATATTTCAAGTTGGAGATTGGGTGTTAAGGAAAGCTTTTCATAATACAACCAATCCTGCTGATGGGAAGCTAGCCCTAAAATGGGAGGGACCTTATGAGATTGAATCAGAATCCAGAAAGGGAGCATACCGACTCAAGACTATGGAGGGGGATGTGTTGCCAAGATCCTGGAATGCTATACACCTAAAAACTTATTTCAAGTGAGTTTAGAATTTAATTTCTAAGTCAGGATGGTATAGATTCTATCGCTTTTAAATATGTGTATTTATTTTATTATTCTTTGAAACCCAATACTGACTTAAGCATCGGAGGGGTGTTAGCCAAGCTAACACCCACATTAGTTTAAGGGTGTTTTGTAGGATATAATTTGGGATGTTACTCCAGGATATGTACTCAAGATGAATCGAAAGTTTAGAGGACTGGCCCCCTCATTCATGTTTAAGGGTTCCTTATCCCTTCAAAGGTTTAAAGGTATTCACCTTTCTCTCAAATTGGGTTTAAACACCCCGCCTGGAGCGCAAGTTATCCAGGAATAGTTCAAGATAGTGGGACCAGTTCATGTACCAGTGGCTGACAATTTCGTTATTATTGGCTATATCCTGGATCCTTAAGGTATATGAGGATTGATCACCCTCTCTCACGCAAGGATATTTTTATACTCTCTAAGGTTTAAAGGTATTCACCTTTCTAAGTCTTGGAGTTTATACACTCCCGCCTATAGCGCACGAAAACAAGGGTATATCCCTAGGATATTAAGGGTTTATCCCTAGAATGTTGAGGGTTTATCCCCAGAAAAACTAAAAGTTGTTCTAAAGATACGACAGACTATGATTGTGTTTACACACATTCTTTTGTGAATAAAAAAAGTTGCAAAGTTTAATCACTAAGTTTTCAAATATGTCATTTCCAGCACAGACAGGGGACATCCATGCTAGGGACATTGCAAATGGTTCGAGGAATGAAGTTGGAAACTATTTCCTAAGTGTTTCTGGTATGGTTTTTTATTTTTCCAAGTATTAAAAGCCTTATCTAAATGATCTGAGTTTTCTATAAAATTATATTCAACCAAGTTTTAATCTAACATTTTTGACAAAACTGTTGAACATTTTATCAGTATCCTGACTAGGATATCCAGTCAGGATATACGGAACATAACTTTCAAAATAAAAAGAAGGCATAATAAAAATGGATAAGGCTAGAAGGTTAGTTTATTAACATACTAAAAGATTGTATTCTTGGTTTCATCTCAAACTGAGACCCATCCACCAAGAATACAATTAAGTTTTCAAAAGCATATTAACATTGATGACCAAGGGCTTCGTCCTGAAACTCAGGATCCGGACCTTTGGCCATCATATTGTGTAAAGTGCAGGAAAATAAAATTGTTCAGCATGAAAAGTAAATTGTTCCACAAAAGACATTCAACCATCAGACTTAAAAAAGTGGGCTCCGGCCTAGGCACGAATATCCATCATCGCTCACAATGCCACCCTCTGACGGGGCAGCACCTTCAACCACGGCTTCATCGTCTCCACCAGCACCCGCCTCAACTTCAACCTCAGAATCCTTTCTAGCTTCGCCACCTACCTCTACCGCCACCTCAGTTGCCTTGGATGAAGTTCCAGCCTCAGGCTTGGCAGGATGCTCCATAGGATTGCCACCAAGATCCTTCAAGTTCGCCTCCCAAGCATCAATGTTCCAAGTGGGGCATTCAAAGCCCGCAGCCTTGGCTTCGTAAGCCATCTTTAGCCTGTATTTTAGGAGGTAAATCACAACAGATCCTTTGAGGCCTTCCCGATAGGAGTTCATGTCCTGCTCGTGTTGGAGTTGGGCAGCATCCAACTTGGCCTGGGCATCCTGGTTGGCCTTCTTGACAGCAACCTGGGCTTCTTGAGTAACTGCTTTGAATTTGTCTTCGTAGTGTTGTGACTTGGTAGCAGCAATCATCCCCTGATCGGCAATGGTGACTTTGGCCTTCTTCAGCTTGGCCTCCAGCTTCTTGTTGACCCCGCAAGCTTCCTCATAAAGATTCGTCAGGCGCTCAAGGCCCGACAATCCAAAATGCAGGTATCAGCATATATTATCTAACCAGGATACTACTTAAGCATATATGTGCAGGATGCAGGATAAAGATACTTACCTGGTTAGGGAAAGAAGTCATTAATCCATTGGATTCAAGGAATCCATGGTTCTCATAGGGGAAAGCCTCAGGGGTAGCATGGGAGTCTGTCTCTTTTCTCTTGCGAGAGCTGGAAGCACGTGGCTTTGTGACAGGAGAAGGCTTAGGCATGACCGAAGGCTTGGAATTGGATGCAGGCTTGGATACAGTGGATAGTTTGTTTGGGCTCCTTCTTCACTTGGACAGGGGCAGAGTAGCTATCAAGTTCTTCGAGATCAAAAACTTGAGGCATTTTGATCGGCTCTGCACAGAAGGGAGAATTCTCACTTTTAACTTTAATTTCATAATTAAATAAGTAGGTATAGAAAAATATACAATCCTTACCGGATGTATTTGAGGAAGAGTACTGGCTTGAACTTAGCTGATGGGACGAGAAGCTTCTGTCACTTTCAGGTAACTTGTATATCGCTTTGATTCTCTCTTCAGACTCTGCAGTGGGAGGAGCTAGTTCCTTGAAGTTTGCTACATGAAAGACATGAGGATATCAGTTCAGGATATAACATCAAGATATATGTGGGGATAATCTAAAACCCTAAATCCTACCAGTGGTCAAGCACTTCACCGAAAGGCTGTCATGTAGAAACCCTTGAGAAACACCCCTAAATGCTCCTAAATACACCCCGTCGGTAAGAAACGAACCTGAATAACCTTTATATTAATAAAAATCAATAAAAACAAATAATCTGGGTCGCTCGCAGGCCGCGACCCAGTTTCCCTAAGTCTTTGCGGGGCGCGAGGCCCATTACTTGCCGGGCACCCTTTGTGACGCGTGTCCTAACACGTGTCGACTCTACGCGCTGACTCATCAACCCTCAAACCGACCCAAGTTCCCTTGCGGGCCGCGAAGGATAGAGAGCAGGCTCTCGCGGGGCACGAGCCGCCCTTCGACTAGCTAGGATCGGCCATTTCAATTGTTCAGAATTCTAATTTCTCTCTCAAAACTCCTGTAGCTAAAGCTATAGCCTAATACCCCCTAATAAGCGAAGCTCTGTCTCGTTGTAAGTGCTATAACCCTACTATTACCCTACACGGTCGATTTAGGGCTTTGTAACACATGTCAAGGCTCTGCCTGACTCGGTCATTGGAGTTTCTGTCCCGTGTTACACTCGATTGATCTAGAATCTCCGTAATGCATGTCAAGGCTCTGCCTGACTCAGTCATTGGAGTTCTGTCTCTAGTTTATAGTTAATGTGATTTGGGTTATTTTACTAACACATGTGCATTGTTTAAATTTAATAAATAATATTACCAGGAAGCTATAACATTACCACGAAGCTATAACATTACCAGGAAGCTATAATATTACCAGGAAGTCTGTAGAAATACCTAAGCCTATAAAAGTGAGTACATCTTGCTTTTTCTCACTATTTGTGAGTACATCTGCTTTTTGCCTCCTTTTTGTAAATCTTTTTATTAGTCAAAATGTTTTACCAAAACCTCAAATGTTTTAAATTACACTTAAAAGTAATTGAGTATTTGTGATTCTACAATTATTGTCGGTATGTTGGGGTTTTGCATACAAAATGTGAAAGACGTTACCATTGGACAATGAGATACCCAATGAGTAATATGACCCACAAGTCAGGTGTTGATAGTACTGAATGAGTAATTGAATAGATATAAGCAAATGTAATTGCGGATGCCCTCAATTCTGTAAAGTTATAAAAGTTGTTTTGATTAAACTGGGATGCACTCACCAATATTTCTTGCTGATAAAATATTTTTAAAATGCGTTTCAGGTAACTTAGTATGAAGCCAATAAAAGCCAGCTGGAGAGCACTGAAGGCTTAGAAAAGTGGCTACAAAAGTTACCTAAATAAAAAGGAGATCATGTTTTCAATAATTAGGGTTTATCCCTATAAATGTATTATCAGCAAAACTTGGGTTTTATCCCATTTATCTAATTTAAACATTTTGGTGTTTAACTCTAATAAAAATATTTCCTAACTACGTCCTGATGAAAATTTCCGCTGCCAAATTAATAAACACCGATACCATCTGACTGGTTCGCGGCTCCCGCTCCTAGGGTGAGGTCGGGGGTTGTGACAGAAGGTGGTATCAGAGCTATGCCACTGGTTTAAGCCATTTAGGTGTTCTTCTAATACCTAAACCTTAAACATTTATGTTAGGAAATTAATACCTTAAGTGTTATCCTGTGAACATAAAATCTTAATATATCTATTATGATTTTTATGTCATTTAACGAATTTTGAATTCCCAATATGTGTTACCCCTATCTATATCTTACAGTTATGATATGTTTAAAATTATATATATATATATATATATATATATATATATATAGGTTATATATTAATAATGTTATTCCTTATCAAATTTTGTGATATATTATATGTATCATATCCATGTATTCACATGAATATAATTCAATATAAATTTTATAATATTATAATAAATTAATGATATTAGCATTTAATATCTTAATAGAAGATAACACAATTCAGATACAATACTTCTGAAACATCATAATATAAAATAATATTTAAAAACGAGTAATATGTTTTATGATATAACCAAAAATTTTACTCAAACTTAAACATGTATATTTTTGTCAAGATTTTGACAAAACATATAATTATAATAATTTTGATAAAATAATATCTTAGAATACTTAAAACATGTTTATTATTTAATACAATATTACAACAGAATTTTTATAATTATACTATGAAAATATTATCTATTATTACATATGCTTTTGTATATTATATAAGTACATGTACATTTATATACGCATGGAAAGTATGCGAAAATATATAAGGTATTTTATATTTTATAACTTGTACTAAGGAAATAAATGATATTTCATACATAAAAGGTATACAGAAAAACATATGTTGCTGTATAACTAAATGCTTATATATATAGGTAGAAAATCATGTACATTAATCCAGAAGTGTGAGAAGTGTATTATAACACTATATAACACCATATAAACACCGTATAACACTATGTAACACCATATAACACCATCTAACATTATGTAACACTATATAACACTATATATATATAGGTAGAGGATCCTGTACATTAATCCAAAAGTGTGAGAAGTGTATTATAACACTATATATAACACTATATAACACCATATAAACACCGTATAACACTATGTAACACCATATAACACCATATAACACTATGTAACACTACATAGCACTATATAACAATATACCACTATATTTTGCCTTATAGCTTGTCTATGATAGATGTATTGTCGCAACCCCAGTCCCCTCTTTACCCGGGAACGGGCGGGCACGGCCAGTTTCAGTGGTATCGGTGTTTATCAGTTTGGCAGCGGAATTTACATCAGGATTGTAGTTAGAAAATATTTTATCAGAGTAAAATACCACGCTTTTATAATATTAAACACGTGGGAAAATCCCAAGTTTCAAGTACACGCATTTTTATAGGGATAAACCCTATTTTATTTAAATAAAACATCTCTTTATTTTAGGTAACTTTATAGCCACTTTTCCAAGCCTTCAATGCTGTCCAGCTGGCTTCTATTTGGCTTTCACATTTTGTTACCTGAAACGCGTTTAAAAATATTTTGTCAGTGGGAAATACTAGTGAGTGAATCCCAGTTTAATCAAATTAAGTAAAACCATTGTACAGTATTGAGGGCGGTCGCTCAATTTCATTTGTTTCCATCTACTTTAATTACCCCCACGGTACTGTCAACACGACTTGTGGTCATGTTACTACTCACAATGTAGTAACAAATCTGTATACAAAACCAAAACACACCGACGATAATTGTAGAATACAAATACTCAATCACTGTTTAATATATCATTAATTAAGTGAGGTTTGTAAAAACAGTTTGCAAAAAGGAGGATTACTCACAAAAAAGGGTTTACTAAAAGAAGGATTACTCACAAAAAAGGGTTTACTAAAAGAAGGATTACTCACTTTGCTGTCTTAGGGTTTTCCTTAAAGATTTCCTGGTGATTATCTATTAATTAAACAAATGCACACGCGTTAGTATAATAACCCAATATTTACATTAGTAATACCCTCCCCGAGACGGCATTCCAACGACTACGTCGGGCAAAACCACAACAGCCGTTACGGAACCCTGGATCAATCGGGCAGCGTATCTAATACGTAACCTGGGGTTATGATACTTACAACGTGCACAACTTCGTTATTTAGGGGGGTATTATGCCCGAGTATAGTGTATACTATATAGAAATTTGAGAGAGAGAGAGAGATTTTGGGACGAATTCAAATGAACAGCCGAAGCCTTATATTTATAGTGCTGGTCTCGGACTCCCCCGCGCCCCGTGTAGACATCCTCCAGGGGCTTCGTGGCCTGCGAGGCCAGCTAGGGTAGGCCCTAGCTGTGCTGATTCGGCCACTAGGGGTGACACGAGGCTGCCACGTGGCGGCCTGGGGGTTCGCCCTGACTTTGAGCTGTCGCGGCCCGCGTAGGTTACCTCCAACACGTTTGCAGCCCGCAAGCGAGGTTAAAATCTTGTTTTTATTTTATTTTTAATTATATAAGGTATTTTGGGCTCGTTTTCGCATACGGGGTGTATTTTAAGACGTATAGGGACACTGTAAATATATTAGGGGTGTCAGAAATATTTTGTAGGGTTGTTATATCCTTCCCACCTTGTTTTAGAACTCGTCCTCGAGTTCTACTGGAATAAGTGTGGGTATTTCCTTTGCATCTCTGGTTCAAGCTCCCATGTATATTCTGGTCCTCTTTTGAAGTCCCATTTTACTTTGACTAGTACCAATCTTTTGTGTTTGAGATTCTTAACTTTCATGTCTTTGATCTGTAGAGGTCTTTCTACAAATTTTAACTGTTCATTTACCTCTATATCCTTAAGAGGTACTACCAGTGATTCATCGGCTAAGCATTTCTTGAGATTACATACGTGAAATACGTCATGTATTCCTGCCATTTCCTCTGGCAGTTGTATCTGATAGGCTACAGGTCCTATTCTTTTAATAATCTCAAAAGTCCAACATACCTGGGGCTTAGCTTTCCCTTCTTGATGAATCTGACTACTCCTTTCCAAGGAGAGACTTCTAATAATACCTTGTCTCCTACCTGAAATTCCAAGGGTTTTCATCTGTTATCAGCATAGCTCTTTTGTCTGTCACGTGTTGCTTTCAGTCATTCCTTGACTTGAATGATTTTGTCAGTTGTTTCTTGCACTATCTCAGGTCCGGATAGTTGCTTTTCTCCAATTTCTGCCCAACAGACTGGAGTTTGACATTTTCGTCCATATAGTGCTTCGAATGGTGCAGCATTGATGCTTGTGTGATAACTGTTATTATAAGAAAATTCTACTAATGGTAATTGATCGTCCGAATTACCTCCGAAATCAATTACACAATCTCTATGCATATCTTCCATTGTCTGAATTGTCCTTTCGCTTTGTCCATCCGTTTAAGGATGATAAGTGTGCTTAGATTGAGCTTGGTTCCCTTGGCTTTTT